>VZRQ01006643.1:423704-539939 GCA_013397975.1 Machaerirhynchus nigripectus
CCTCCCCGCCCCGCCCCGCGCGCGGGGGGCGTGGCCCGAGGCACCGCCCTCGGCGCTGCGTCACCGCCCGGCGCGTCCCCAGGGAAGTTTGGCCCCTCTCCGGCGCCGTAGCGGTCGCTCCCGGCGGGAACTGCGAACGGGCCGCGGGAGGGCTCAGGTACGGCGGGGAGGGCGCGGNCCGATCGAGCTGGGCACCGAGCCGGGCACAGAACCGGGCCCTCCCCTGCGGGCGGCTGCTGAGCGGCCCCGCCCGGTGGGCGAGGGGGACGCGTGGGGCCGGCGTTTCCTGAGGGAGCCTCGGGCAGACAGCAACTGACCCCATAAAGAATCCTTGCAGTTCGATTCTCTGTGGATTCAGGGTGTAAGGAGCCAAAAGCAATACTGATTTCCTTAGCCCTTACTCGCAGAGGACTCTAAAGTGAGAGATTATGGCAAATGGGATGGATCTGTCAGACTACACAAGGAATGACACTTACTGACATGTAAATTATCACTGTTCAAATTAGTATCTTGTTGCAGTGAATACAGCTTACATTACAATTGTGTTATTTCATCATATTATATATTACCTATAGTGTATATTTTATATATTATTACATTATTACATTTTATGTATTATATTAAAATGACCATTTACATTATAATTCAGACTTCTGGCAGGCTGATATCCACTAAGGTCTTGATAATGTGAACTTCCCTTTCAGCTGTAGAAGCAGAAAGTCCATTTTAAATTAATTTCTGTAGAACCATATAGTGCACGCTATAATATTTAAGCCCTTCTGTCAAGCCTAAGGTATCCCCCTAAAAAAGGGATAATTTATATTGCTGTCTAAGAAGGCAGAAGGATGGAAATAGATAGAGGCTTGCCCATGCCTCAAATATTCTGCCAACTTCAAATGTAAATTATTTTCCATTTAACAATAGCAAGTGTCAACCTGGAGCAAAAGAGAGCCTAAGAGCTTTAGGTTTTTCGTCCTAACTTAATTAGTGTGTCAGCTTAATAGGGTCTTGCTGCCAGAAGTGTCATCTGTGCCTGTAATCACCATGGGGTTTATGCTCCACAGTTTCACAGATCTCCCACAGTGCTTGTGGAGTTCAGATGGTTTCGTTTCCAGGCTGGATTAATTCCTTGCCTAGTAATTGCATTTGGGAAATCTGCAGGCTTTCTGCTTACAACTGGACAGGCTGCTTTTCCCTGTAGGTCCCAAACCATTACTCTTGAGTTAAAAACCCTGCTGTCTTTGCCTTGCAAGGACTGAAGTGACTTGTACATAAATGATGTGGTGATAAATCAATCTGACAGGCTTTTAGAAAGAAGTGCCCATGTAAATAATTTATGATATTTGAGTAATATTTCTGCCTAGTCTGGGCCCCAGAACGAGCTCTTTTCTTTTACTCTGCCTGTATGGATGTGAAACTCCTTGAAGAGCAGATTGTTCACTTTTGGTTTGGTAGCTGTGAGGTGTTACTGTTTCATACCTGGGAAAAAACTTGTATGACAGAATTGTTTCTCTTGTCTTTCAGTTCTACCCCTTCGTCACTGTTTATTGTTAAAAGGAATTTTTTTAAATAATATAATCCAAAAAAATCATTTGTGCAGGAGTACCAGTCAATCCCTTTAATGGAATATTTTTTGTACAGATTGTGAGTTAATGCAAAGGAATTAAGTAATGTGAGAAATTGAACAGGATTTCTGTTCTTGGAAAGCAAACGTATTCCAAACTTAGAATTGCTTGGGATGACCTTTTTCCTAGGATGCTGCTGGTGCATTTTTAACTAAGGAAAGTTTTTTGGACCTTTGTAAGGCAAAAATTGCAACAGGCAGTGGACTTTAAAACAGCAAACAAAACTACATAGCAAAGGGGTATTTGATACACACCACTGCTATTAAAGAAAATGTTTGGAGGCACAACCAGCAAAATCTGAGAAATATGCAGGCTAAAACACAGCAAAACCTGTGCTAAACTAAGCAGTTTGGACTGGAACTGGATTTGTAATTGCTGGGAAAGCAGGCTCCTGAACAGCTTCCAGCAGTTACACTGATGTTCGGTGCACTTGCAGCAGCTGTATAGAGGCTGTCGTAACAGGAAACTGCACAGTAAGTAAGGAGGTGAGTTTCTCATCCCGCGTTCCAAAAATGCAGGAATTGACCAGGTAGGCTTTGTTTCAGATGCTGGGTGTATCCAAGAATCCTTAAATAGAAACACACCCCCACAAATGCACTGTTACTCTTCCAAAAGCGTATAAAGGTAAGGAAGAAAGAGCTTTACCCTGTGTTCATCGAAATGTTAAAAAAGTGGAACCAGAATTAGTGTTTTCTGTTCAGTGCAGGGAAGATGATGATCCTAGACATGCCAAGAGTAAACCTAGCAGAGAGCAGTGCCTGATAAATCAAAGAGTTCAGTTGTGCTTTTGGAGCCACGCAGATTCCAGTGTAGTAAGTGGGACTGCATGGAGGCATCCACCTGACACGTGCTGTAACTGAGCAGAAATTGACTGTCAGAGTGGTGCTTGCATGCCTTGAAAGCAAATATATTTGAACTGCTGCAGGGAGCTCAAACTTTCAATGTTATGCCTTTTTTTCTCTTGCTTCAGAATGTGGCCTGAGTGAGTGAGTGAGGGGCATGAAAAAGGTACTGTGAGCACTAGAGGCCAGCTGTAGTCTGCAGCAGACACCCAGTCTCCTGACCTGCCCCTGCATTTCCATGTTTAACCCATCAAACACTCAGTATCTTTTCCTTCTGTTGAAGCTAACAGAACATTACCTCGCTTTTCTCAAGTCATCAAGGTTGCTTACCTAGAGATTATCAGAGGGCAAAACTGAACAGTTCTATTGTGTGCAGCTTTTCCACAAGCAATTGCATCATCTCTCTTCCACTCCTTTTAAACTGTGGAGTAGCAGGGGCCTGTCTTGATTAGGAACATCTGCCCCATTAAACATGAAAGAGGTACCTCAGCTCTGTGTCAAAGCAGCCTTCACATAGCAGGTAAATCAACTTGTAAAATACTGTGGGTTTCCCAGAGGAAAGAAAACTCCGCAGAAATATAAAACTTGTAAATTTTTCTATGTTTCCTTAGAGTAATACAAACCCTAGGTTAAGTATGTGGCATTATCTTTAGTACTTGCTAAATCACTTGTTGCTACCTGTGTAACTGTTTGCTCTTGCTGGGCTCAGTGGAATTGCATTTATTGAAAGAATGTTGAAGATTTTTACTCAGCAAACCAAAGCCTCTCTGAAGGAAACTTACCAGATAGAGAGGACGAGAATGAATGAAAAGCCCTCTGGAAGTTCAGTCTGTGTTAAAGTCCTGCCTCAGGTTGTGGGATGCTGTGATTAATTCCTTGGAACAGCCATGTTCTAGCTGAGCACTGCCCAAGCTGTGGTACTTGCACAATGCATGGTATGCAAACTATTCTGAATTGATGCAAACTGCCTGCTTCCACCTTACATGTGAGGAGAACTGGGAACTGGCACTCCTACCACAGGGTTAGAGCACAGTGCGTGGTTCAAAAACCTACTTTGTCAAGGCAGGGTGGAACTGATAGGAAAGACACAATATAGGAGCAAAATAAATTTCTGGGCGGTAATGGACAGTAGGATAGAAAGGTGTGTGAGGATGTGTTAATTTAGAAGATTAGAAGTTGTGTCCATAAAATCATGGCAGGTGAAGGTGTTGCTGCCACAGCCCACAGTGGTAGATATACTTGAACAGATTAAATTCAGGATTACCTCTTCTGGAAGATTGGTTTATTTCCTGCACAGGCATTTGTGTACACACGCATTATTCTCAGCAGTGCTCAATTCACTACCACCATGCAAATAAATTTCTACTTGTAGAGTGCTGTTGAAAATTGGTATTTCATATCCAGTTTCCCAAAACAGAGAATGATTTTTTTCCTGCATATGTTCCTAATGTGTTCGAATTTTAAAGACAAGATCAAAATATGGTAGTAGTAAAAGCTGTTAAGTTTCCTTACCTGTTCTAGCATATCAAGGTAATGGTTTTGGAGCACAGTGCAGCACCTCTAGTCTTGTGTGGACTCTTTCTCAGTGACAAGAAAACTTCCTTTACCAGCTAAACTCAAACGAATTCCCTGTAAGTAATGGTCCCATTACCACAGAGATAGTAAATTATAATTCCTAGGTGCTTTTAAACTGATAAACTGCTTCTATTGTCCTGCATATTTTAATGCATATTTGGACTTTCATTTTTAGTCTTTCTGATTTAAAAATAGGGCATTTTTTAGCACTGGGTAATGAGTCAGGCAGCCTCCTACACAGTCCTGGCCCCAAAAGGGTGTCCGAGGCTCTTTGGCACTCCAGTCAATAGTTTATTATCTACTTCAGCATTAATGTTTCATGTGAGTTAAAACATTGTGGGGAGAGGGCAGGGCAGGGAGGAAACAATATTCCAGTGAGGAATGGAAGCGCCTTGCCTTCCCTAGCTCCTGGCTCTGGCACCAAGAGAGATTTATAGCTGCATTTGCAGAATTAACTTCTCTCTCTTCCCAACTGCTACTCAAATAATTTTTGATATTGAAGTTCTGTCACTCTGAAATGCTCAGACAATTGCTTTGAGACACAGGGCTTGGCTGTGCTGCACTTCCCCGACTGCAGCACCCCCCACATTGCTCTGATGGAGTGTTTGGTTTAAACAAGGCTCACAGCTGAAGCTGTTCCTGCAGGTAAAGCCTGAAACTAAACTGGCATCCTGTGCCTCCTTCACTCCAACTGGATTCACACATCATTTGAATATAAACCACTAAATTTAGGCAACTAAATTTAGACTGATAAAGGTGCACACCATATAAAAGCTTGAGGGACTTTAACTAAAACCGGTATTAAGCAATTTTGCATCAAAATGCCACCCACCTACTTTGCATAAATTGGTCATTGTGTTATGCAGGCAAGTGACATTTCGGTCATTGTTTCTTCCCGAGGGCTTATAGTGATTAAGATCTGACTGAGGCAGCTTGGGGGTGTGAGTGGAGGCAACAGTATTGTTCAAATTTCAATTCCCCTGGCCACACACACTATTTATGTCTCTCTAATTGTCTCCCTCCCCATGAAATGAAGTCTTTGCTGAGCAGAGGAAATAGCCTGCTTAAATCACAAGTGTTTCTCCTGGTAGTGGTGCTTTCTATTTGTTCTTTTCCAAAGCCAAATGTATTTACAAATTGCTGCTAACTTCTGATTGAAACACATTCAAGTGTATGAACACTGTACAATTATACAAGTTTGGCACTGAAGATGAGTAATTCTAGCCAACCAAAATTAAGGAGAATTTTAGCTACATTTGGCCTAATTGCCAGTGCTCACACTTGCCAAGGAAACAACTGGTATCCTTGTTCTGAAAATGGTTTGCCAAGTCCTCAGTAAACTTTGGATTTCTTGTTTGGAGGTTGGAAAAACAACTTATTTTAAAAAGTGCCACACCTGGAATGCACTAGCAAACCATACTACTAGCCAGGTGCTGACTGGCAAATCATGCTATCTGCTCAGGATTTTAGGATTTTCAAACTGTTTTGACATCTCCAGCTCTCTTGTATGTGTGTGAATTTGTCCCATATTTGTAATGCCTACAAAAGTTTGAGTGCTGGGCCATCGGTTGTGCTCAGCACTGCTGCAAGTACAATAAAAGATGTCTGTGGGTTATTTGGGAGTGCTGCTGCAGCCCCTGGCACAGCTGGGGTCCACAATCTCCCCAGACCCACAGTTCCAGAGCAGGGTGGAGTGGCCGTGCAGTGCTGAGAAGTGTTGGATACTGGCTTGGAAAAGGGTGCCATCTACTGAATTACTGGCACCACTTCTTACAGTTCTGACAGGTTCCGTGGTTTTCAGCTCTGCACGCTTTATGTGGTGCCATCGTAGCACCAGGCAGGGTGGTTACAGTCAAAACAACCATCTAAAATAAAAACTGACAAGTCAGGGTATAGCTGAGTAACGTTTTAGAAAATTGTCTCTACTTCTTTATTAGAGTATTCATGGATATTGAAAGTGTTCTGGGAAGACAGTGCTGAAGAATCCAAAAGAGGGAATTATTTTCTTTTTCCTTCCCCAGCATGGTACAGTGCCTTCACATTTACCTAAAAGGAAAAAACAAGCATATGTAATTTTTTACCAGTGTAATATTTAGAACAAGCTTTTTGACATGTCTTCATATGGACTGTCAGTTGTGTTATCTTCAGTCATTCTGTTTTCTCTCCTCTCCAGGGATGCCTGAAAGCCAGGGGAAGGACAGCGAAGGCTACAGCAGCAGCAGCGGTTCCAACACCGGGGACTCCGTGGCTTCCTTCGGACAGGTCGGTTCCTTCTGCCCCAGAGGGAAGTACAAGTTGCGTGCTCACACTTCTGGAAGTCTGCTCTGCATGTTTATTCCTTTTAAACTTGGGTACAGTAAGGCTGGAATCATGCTACACCCAATTGCACTTTACATTTTTTCTCTGCATTAGTCATGGCATGCCTCGAGTTATAATATATTGCTCTGGATTCTTCTCAAAAGGTTTTGAAATCTTGTACCTTAAAAGTGGGTCTTATTTTATTCTCTCTTATTCCCAGATGGCCTCCATCATGCTTACACATATTGTCAGTACAGGTTTAGAAAAGCCAACTACTTTCAGCTATTAAAAATAATTTTTAAAAATTGTAAAATAATTTGAAAAAAAAAAACGTTATCTGGACTGAACAGAGCTTTTGTTGGTGAATTCTCTTCTCCATGATAGGCATTTCTACATAGTTCCTGAATATGGCACAAGCTTGTGCATTCTCCCATTTTCCTTATGCTTTTTGGTTACAGGCTTGCATTCTAGAGTCAGAAAAAGATAAAAGTTTTTACTTTAAATCAATAACAGAACTAAATACAAATTAGAGCAGTTTGGCAGGAGTTGGAATTTATATGGCACACACACATGCTAGAAGATTCTGTGTTCTGAGGAATTGTTAGGGCAGCCAGTACATGCACACACAATATTTATGATTCAAGTGGTGAAACCTCTGTTCTGTCCCACTTCAGGCCACAACAACACGAGCTTTTTAATTCTCAAATCCTTACACATACATTTAGGCTTCTCTACATTTTGTAAATTGAATTTCTACTAACACAAACCTAATCTTACAAAACTTCAGGCCTCTGGTGATGCCAGTGTTCTCCAGAACACCAGTGATGTTGGAGTTATCCAAAGGACCTTCCCTGCTTGAGGGAAACCGGCTGAACACTCCTCAAGAAATTCCTATTTTGACTGCTTTCCTGAGCTGCTGTCCTCCCTGCCCTTGTGGCACGTATAGTAGAGTACAGTTAGTCTTCAGTTTTGTTGGAGTTTTTAAATGCACTTATCTTGTTGGTCACAGGGATATTATGTTTTGATTTCGAGCAGTAAAATTGAAATTTACATGTGGTGTGTGCTTGACTGGGATTATTAATGAAAAATAATTGCTGCAGCTCAATAATTAATGCACGTATGTACCCTGAGGTGTTTCCTTGCCTGCTACATCCCAATTCCAAAAAATGGATCACGCACATCTTGGAAGGACTGTGACAAAGAAGTGCTGTTAGGAGAGGAGGGGAAGCTGGGGCAGGGAGAGTAAGATGTGTGTTCCCTTGCTCTCGTCCAGTATCAGTACACAGCCAGCGAGCACCGAGCCATCCAGCATGCGCTGCGCCAGAGGCTGGGCCCAGACTACATCAGCAGCCGGCAGGCGGGAGGAGGGCAGAAGGTAGGAACAAACAGCACGTTTCAACTCGGTCCTTCCCAGCAAAACTAGGCTTTCAAGAGTTACAGTGTTCCTTAGTTTTTTCAAGTTAATTTCCCTCTAGTGGTTTAACATGCAGATCTGAATGCAAAGTGAGCATGGCATAAATTCTGGCTTTTATTGAGCCACAGATTCCTTTTACACTTAAAAAGAGACTTAATTTTTCAGTGCTTCATCCTTTACATAGGAATATTTATCTACTTGTGCAACACTGAGATGTTTTCCCTATTTTTTCCCAGATCTGGACTATACGAAACATTATGTAACAGTGGCTGCACTTACCATCTTTAGTGCCCACTCTGGCTTCTGTTGATTAAGTCGTATCTGTTGTTATATTAATCCCCACCACATTTTCTGGAAGATAGTGCACCTAAAGGTGCACCATCAGCCTTTTATTCACAGTATCTGAACCTTGAACTTAGCTGGGTTTCCTCAGTGTAAAATGGCATGTGTAATCTCTGTGTAAAATAAAGTGTGTAGAGGTGTGTGCACAAGGCTATGTATTTATGTATGTATTTATGTGTATGTGCTCTTCTTTTCAGGTCTGTTACATTGAGGGTCACAAGGTCATCAGTCTGGCCAATGAGATGTTTGGCTTCAATGGCTGGGCTCATTCAGTCACTCAGCAGAATGTTGGTAAGGATCTCTTGGGGGCAAAGAAGTCTTTGCTCCCTCTTGTTTCACTTCAAAGCACCTGGGCAGAGGCATGTGCAGTTTCCAGGTGTCTTAACAGTTAGCAAAAATGAGAGAAATTGAATAATAATGGAGCTTCTGTTTTCATTTTAGATCTGTCATAGTCATTATTCTGAGTGTGTTTATGATTATGCTTGAGCTACTCTAATCAAGTCTCTGATCTCTATGGGTACACTCAGTCAGGAGTAATTATTAATTAAACTATTTAACACCCAGCAGTCCCGAGCCAGCTTTCATACTCACCTGTAATTTTTAGACTGTAACCAGTTCATATTCTCAGTTAATATTCCCCTAATCTTTAGGGACCCATCTTTTTCTGCAGATTTCTCTTCTAGCTAATACCTAGTACTGAGGTTTTTACAACAGAAAACATTGGAAAAAATTTTCAACTGTAATATTGTGTTCAGGTGATCTTAAAGCTTCAGCCTCTTCCACATTGATAGCTGAAATAGTACCCAGAGAAGTGTTGTCCTTGTTTGCAGATCTGCTGTGCTTATGCTGAAGACTGGTTGTTGAAGTAGGTCATAGCAGCAGCTTAAATTACCTTCTTCCTTCTCCCCCACCTTCAGAAATCTTTTCTTAACTCAGGCTGGTAGATTCTAGAAATAGAACAACTTACTTCATTGCTTTCCATCTATTCTGCACCACGGTTTTCTTTCCCCCTTTTCAGTCAAGAAAAGACTGACATCCTTCAAACTTCTACCTTTTTCAGATAATGCCATAACAAGTCATTCCTTAGAAATTCAGAGTGAGAGGATTCTGTTTTTCATTCCTGGGTAGGAAAAGAGCTTGCACCTTGAGCAGGTTTAAAAAACAATTAGACAAAGAGACCAGATGAGTACAGAAGAACTCTTGGACCCCAGAGTAGAGTTACTTGACCCCAAATTTCATTTCAGACACGTGACATGTTTCTATTAGACTTGCAAGACTGCTACCTGGAGTGCTCTGTGTGTATTATGTGGCATTATTGCTTTTGGTATGAAGTAAGGTACTTCAGACATTCTGAACTGAGAGTTGCATTGCAGCCTGTTCAGCTCTTCAGGCATTCTGTCCTGGATTAAACCTTGTGCAAATTATTTGCAAACTGCAGACTTCTAGTAGATCATAGGAAAGAAATTACTTTCATAGACGACAGCTCCTTTCCACAATTGTTTTTATAAATTAACACTTAAAATACCTCCTTCCAGACTTTGTTGACCTCAACAACGGCAGGTTCTACGTGGGTGTCTGTGCTTTTGTGAAGGTTCAGCTTAAGGTAGGTGGGTGTTTTTGTTTGCTCTGACTGTAGCTGAGCAATTGCCTGAAGCTGTGAATGAAAGTCCTTGCACGGGTCAGAGCACAGTCCTCGCATACTGCATTGCATTGGGGAACCTGCTGGTGTCCTGAACACTGACCTTGCTGTGCAACAAACAGCTAAGAGCACCTAACCAGGCTTGGGAAAGCACAGCACCTGCATGTATAAAAGTCCCTTGTATTTAAAACTGTGCTGCAGGATGGGTCATACCATGAAGATGTGGGATATGGAGTCAGTGAAGGCCTGAAGTCTAAGGCCTTATCCTTAGAAAAGGCAAGAAAGGAGGCAGTAACAGATGGACTGAAGAGGGCACTCAAGTAAGTGAAGATCAGTGCTTGTGCATTTTCAGAAGTTACGTGGGAGTGAAGGGGTTTCAGTCACAGTGAGCCCTCTTGTTTCTCAGGTGCTTTGGGAATGCTCTTGGCAACTGCATCCTGGACAAGGAGTACCTGCGAGCCGTGAACAAGCTTCCCCGGCAGGTGCGGTGCGGGGGCTGTCAGAGAGGGGCTGCAGAGCACCCACTGCCCCTCTCCCTCAGTTCCAGGGGTTAGCAGTGGTGCTGTCAGTGCATCCCCTCCCCGAGGGGTACCAGCTCTGACACCAAGAGCCTTCGTAGCAAACAGCTCACACACACAAAGCACAGTGTTCCTGAAGGGGCACCTCAGTAACCGGCGGGGATCCTGCCAGCTCCTGCTATGCCCCAGCTGGGCCCAGGAGGCTCCTAGGCAGTGACCTGCCTTGTAGAATGAGGCAAAAGGAAGCCTTCTGCAACTGCTGATCCATGGACTTTCATAGTAAAGCTGCCTTCAATCACACTAGGACTTGCCAAACTCTGCTAGAGGCCTAGAGCTTCAAGGCAGTCCTGTCAAACACTGTAGGAGCAGATCCAAAGTGACACCTCTCTCCAGGTAAAGATGGCCCAGATCTCTGGTTTGCCAGGGTCATTGTCTATTGGAGGCACTGCCACAAACTCGTAAAGTGACAGAGCCAAAACATCCCATCTTAATAAACAGGAATGGTGTACCTTCCTCAGAACCCAGTACAGGTTGGCCTTGCCCTGTAGCACAAGCAGGAAAATGGACTGGTATAGTTTACTGTTAGTTACAGACTCAGCAACAGCCTTGTGGGGCTCTCTGAGAAGCTGTAAAATCCTGCATCGATCACCAACACCTGTTCTCATTTGCAGAGCAGTGTGGGGAGACCTCACCATCTGCCCTGAAGCACTGAACAATTAAACCGACACAGAGTCACAGGAATTCAATGATTAACTGGCTGAATTACCGGGTACTGAAAGAGCATTTCAGGTTTCTAACTTACTGTTCGACTTAGCACAAAGAAAGTCATTTTTAACAGTACTGCAGAGAAACAACCAGAGCTTATTTCACTAACTTGATGGTGGAAAGTTCTCAACATTTTGTTTTTTCTCCTTTTACCAGGTACCCCCTGAGTTAGACTTGGTCAAAGCTAAAATACAGGACTATGAGCCTGAAATAGAGAAAGCAAGATACAGCAGCTATGTGGAAAGGCAGAACACAGCAGGGAGGCAGCACTGTGAGGTGACACCTGGCTGTAAGCCTGGGCAGACGGAGGCTGCTGTAGTGACAGCAGATCAGAAACAGCCCAATGCTCCCAGGTGAGACTGCTGTTATAAATGTATTTTTTAATAAATATGTATTAGAAGTTACTGGGCCTTTTAAAACACGTGGACAGCTCAATTCCAAAAATGCCATAAAGCACTAGTTCAGTGGATTTTCTTTACTGTTATTTCTTAATGAATTTTTTCTTCACAAAATGTAATTGCTGAGGCCCTGTTTAACTTTGTGTTTGCTGGGGGAGGGACAGAAGCACAGACTCCCTGGCCGCGGAGTGTGATGCCACTTACCAGAGGAAGCTGCGACAGAAGCGGCTGCAGCAGCAGTTCCGGGAGCAGATGGAGAGAAAGCAGCAGGTCCCAGGAGTTACTCCCAGCAGCAAACAGGGTGAGAGGTGGCATTAAAAACTGGCACTTTCCATGAGAGCTGCTGGCAGGCACAGGAGCCTGGCCAGCTTCATGTGCTGTTGTTCTGTGCCATCAACACACTTTAGAGGCCAAAGGAAGGAGCATTATCATATTTCCCCCCCTCTGTGTTCCAAAAGTGTCAGGAATGTCAGCTCTAAACCTGCATCATTAAATCTGCAACCTTCCAGCCACACTAAAGCAGCTGTTGTCAGCACCATTAACCTGCTGCATCCAAGCTGAGGCTGCAGCACTTGGCTGTGGTAGCTGCAGGCAAATACACATTGCCTGAGCTACTGATACGTTGCCCTTTACTCACGGGGAGGTCTGCAAGCCGTGGGGAGACAGGAAAAAAAACCCCATGTTAAAGTAGCACAGTTGTTTGTCAGACATCAGGGACAGAGCCTTGCTGTCCCACATCCTGCTTCCAAGGCTTAAGCAGCTCTAGGAGAAAAGAGGGTACCTGCTGGCAGTGCTGGTTGTCATTTCAGACTCATGCTCTGCTAAGAAGGAGCCAAAGGGTTTTCCTGTATTTCTGGTATGAATCTCTTCTTGTGTTGCCTCCTTGCAGCAACATCTGACCCTCCCGTCAAGCACAGCACTCCAGCAGAACTACAACAGGAGCTGGCAATAGAAGAGGAGTTCTTTGCAGGTCAGCCAAAGAATGATGAGTAAAAAAAATTTGTTAAATCATTATCATTTAAACCAGCTTAATTCAGAATACAGCGTAAAGGTAAAAGCTCTGAAGAACTGGAGTAACAGCAGTGTGAGTGTGATTCTGACCTTAACAATACAAACTCTGCTTGAGTGGCAGGGAAATGATGTCTGTCACCATGGGGGGTTTCACTCTTAGGCGCTCCAGCAGGGTTGTTACAGCCATTGATAAACCCTTTTCCTGAGGTGATACTGCACAAAACAACTTGGGGGGCAGTTGGGGTGTGTCTTTCCTCAGTACAGCCACAGCTGTTTGGGTCACCCACCGTGGTGCCTGGACATTGCTGAAGTCCAGAGCACAAGGGGCAGGACCCTGCTGCACACTGACATAAGAGATGCTTTACAGATTAGAGTTTATAGTGGTCACTGCTTGTAGGAAAAGCATGTGCTGGCCTTGGAGCTACTGCCATTCCTGTAGTACAGCACTGTGTCATGGATCCCCTTCTCATTCCTTCCAGATGATCCTGAACTTTGGGACATTTCCTTGGAGAGCACTGACCTAAAGGTAACGGGTGCCAAAATGTCAGAGCCCGCAGCAGCTGCACACCAGGCACCTGAGACACCCCGTGGCCATCACCAGGTGAGCTCTTGCAGCAGGACACCCCACAGGATGAACCAGCACAAAGCTTCTGCCAGGCTTGCACAGCCCCTGCCTGCAGCCACCAGCACCAGCTGTGCCAACCAGCACACCCCAGGTATGTGCTGCCACAAGTGAGAGGTCCGGCCTCACAAGGCCTTGTGGTAGATTGGGAAAGTCTGGTGCCAGAAACATTCCTTTCTTTTGGAGCTGGCTGCAGATGCTGTGACAGGGGCTCAGAAAACTGTCTACTCTTTTCCATCCTACTGTCCTATCAAGGAAGAGTTAGAAAAAGAATTGAGTAACACATTTAGAAACAAACAAAAAAAAGACCATTTCTTACCTTCTCCCTGTTTGGCAGGGTGCAGCCCCCTCAGGAGAAGTCAGAGCTCGAAAAAAAGGAGGTTGGAACCTACATGAGGCACATGGTGGGATCTGTGCCTCTGTCTGGGATTACATCACAAGACTGCAGCTGGCTTTCCAAATTGCGTCAAATGGACTCTGCTGTACATTATGGTGAAGCAACAGAGAAGAGTTTCATACAGTCAGCAAGAACTTCATGTACTCTTAGATTATTATGTATTTCAGACACCTTTTTCTATAACCACACAATTATTTGTGCTTCTGCAGCACGAGACTTGTGGCCATTTTACAAGTGGCTATTACCTGTAAATTGCCTGAACAGGCACGAACAGGATGAATTGTTAAAAACGAGATGCAATTCCTAGCTTTTCCCTCTCCCTCAGCGCTGCATTGCAGCACAGAGACAGGAGGTTTTCAGTACAGAGGGGAGCAGGTGGGCCGGAGGACGAAAGGTACAAGCCGTGGCTGCGCCTCCGGCGAGGCTGGGGGTGACAGTGGCGGTGTCTGAGGTGCAGCCCCGCCCTGGGCCCCGCACGGCCGGGGCAGAGCCCCTCTCTCCCGAGCCCTTCCCCGCCGGCCCAGCAGCCGCAGCACCTCCAGCCGTGCCCGTGCCTCGGGGCAGGAGGCGCCGGGCCCGCTGCCAGCGCCGCACGCGGCAGCCCAGCGCTCGCTCCCATCCTTTGTACCCTGAATGGGAGCTGCGCTGCTGGTTTTAAATAAGCTTTCAACCCTTTTCAATACAGAAATAAACATGAATTTGAAAAACAAACCCCGCTGGGAGCTGTTCGTGCCTCTCTGCCCTTGCAGCCCTTCCATCTCGTTCCCTGCTGAACGGCTTCAGAGGAGGCAGCACGTTCTGAAGCCAAAGGGGCACCACCGCACCTGCACAGCCTCGCTTGCTTTAGGACGGGCAAACGGAGAACCTCACAGGGGTGCCAAGGTTACAGCAAAGCCAGCAGCTCGTCCTTCTAATTAGCAGGCCAAAGGAAGAACGTTCCAGCAGTGTTGGAAGCGCACTCCCTTGTCCATATCGAGCAGCTCCAGGCAGCAAAGGGAGGAGTTCTGCGGGGCTGAGCGGGCCGGTTCCTGTGCAGCGCGGCTGCAGTTCCGGGCAGCGCCACGGCACGCCGCTGCTCCTGCCGGGGTGCTGCCACCGTCCGCAGGGAGGCGTGGGGCGAGCCTGGCCCCGCACGGCTGCAGGCAAGGAGAGTGATGCCACACAACTCAAAGTTAGAGCTGGACCAGGAAGATTTACACAATTCTGGGAATAGTCCAACCCTGAAATCAATGTCAGGCTTCAAAGGGGACCTTATTCCCATGCTTTGCCTCACTGCTCTGTCTAAATGTAAACACATTTGGAATATTCAGCATTTATTTCTCTTCCTCCTACTCTGCCTTCTTCACTTTAACAGTCCTTTTCCCGTAAAAGATCCTCTACTATCCGCTTACCTCCTGAACAGGACAAAGAACAGGGATTCACTTCAGCATGGAAAGGCAGGACAAGCCCTAGTGAACGGTAATAGATCACATCTAGAGAGCAGTTCCACATTTCACCGTCCTTGTGTCCGGCCAGTCCAGTGCTGCCTCCAGAACAGCTCAGGGAAGAAGCACATTCCACATGTTTGAGTCATGCCCTCGCTGGCGAAACCATGTACCTGCTAGGAAGGGAACGTGCAGACCTTCCGAATTACTGCATTCAAAGCTGCTCCAAACTTTTACAACGAAAAAATTTCAAAGTCTGAAACAAAAATGTAACGGCCTCAGCTTCCTCGGCTCTGGAAGCAGCGCACATATAGCTGTGCCTCCTCTGACAAAGTCACTGCAATGGGCCTCTCGGGATTGGCCCCTTTGAAAAGGGCAGGAAAACGTATCCTTGGAGCTTTTTTCCCCTTCGAGGCTTGCGCAGCATGACTCATAACAGAAGCTGTTCTTAAAATGGAAAGAAATGCAGCAGCAATTAGTGTTTAGAAATACCGAATTCCTGCAAGTCCACAGTTGAGAGTGACGCTGTGGAGTTGTTTCCCTCTGGACCGTTACAGTTGCCAATGTGAGGACAGAAATCCTATTTTTAAGGGCGCCAAGGAGCAGGTGGCACAGCCCTGCTCCCCTCCGGCCCAGAGCGGAGGCCAGGGGAGCCAGCACAGAAGAGCCGGAAGGGCCCAGGAGCCCCTGCCCTCGCCTCAGTGCCAACAGCAAGCGCAGGACCCGCCGGTGCCGCTCCCTGCACCCCTCCTCCCACAGGGACAGCACCCAGTTCGGTGCCGCTCCCTGCACCCCTCCTCCCACAGGGACAGCACCCAGTTCGGTGCCGCTCCCTGCACCCCTCCTCCCACAGGGACAGCACCAAGTTGTGTCCCACAGCGGAGCGCATTTGGCAACCTGGTGGCAGTCCCAGCCGTAAAAGCAGTGCCAGCTGACCCCTTATCCCCCCTCCGGCCACTCCCCTCCTCCAGATCCATTCAGGAATTACTCTTTGGGGTACTTTGTTTCAGAGTACCCGGGTAAAGGCCAAAGGCTCCTGCCTGGTCACTGCTTTTGAGAAGTTAAGGGTCTCATTCAATTGGGTTTCTTGTATTTCCTGTGACAAACCGGTAAATTAGGTAAGAGTTACGTCACTGCAGGAAGAGGACAGAGGGGCTGGAACCTGCTGTTCCACAAGAAAACCCACAGCTCAACCAAAGCAGGTTTGGTTTATTCAAATGGTTTCATTCAATATTCTACAAAGGTAACAAACTGCAGCTTGGGGCGCAGTCATACGAGAAGGGTTCAGTGCAAAACATACAACTAACTACGGCCAGGGAAGCCCAAAGTTTCAATTAATTTTATTTTTTTTATTTTTGTTTTTTACAGTGTACATTGTTAAATAATGTAAAGAAAACGCTTGTAATTCAGAAACAGATTTTATGTGGAAAAAGATACTCAAAGTGTAATATTAAACAAAATAATTTAACAGTTCAGTAGCATTAGTTTATTCCTCTAGACTTCAGTTATTCATCCACAGGAGGAGAGGGAGGGAGAAAAAAAAAATCAATGGTAAATAAAACCAGTTCTTGCATAACATTAAGTGAAAAAACGACCTCAAACATATTAGATCAAATTTAAATAACCACGTGCTGCATCCAGCTGACCTGTTCCTCTGCGAATATTGCCCCTGTCTCACTACTGCCTCAGGTCTGTCCCCGCGCCTGCTTCCCCTAGGCGTGCTCCAGAGCCTCCCCTGCACCCCTCCTTCCAGCCAGAGGTTCCCGCCTGGCCTCAGCCCCGGCCCGCGGCTCTGCTGCTCCCCCGGAGCCTCCCCTGCCCCTGCCCACAGAACCTCCCCCGGCCTCGGCCCGGAGCCGCCTCGAACGAGCTCCCGCCCTCGGCCGCTGCTCTCCAGCCCGGGCCTGCCCTGCTGCCAGAACTGCTGCAAAACAAGTGACAGGAATGGAAAGCATCTCGCACGTTCCTTTGTGAAAATGAAAGAGTGAGAACATCTGCAGACACAAAACCTCCCTATTAAGGCCCCAGCAGGGAACAGCGCTCCGAGATAAAAACAAACGTGGGCAAGTAACATCCCTGTGATGCACCAGCTTGCAGGACACCGGTGAGCTGCTCCCAAGCACCAGGAAGCTGCACTCTCACCCTTCACAGCTTTTTGCAGCACTACACAAATACTGGCTGGTATCACTTTGACTTTGAAGAGGAAACCAGTATTTCCTGAATACGAAAAGGGAGAATGACCAAAGCAGAAGATACAGTACAGGTACTAAGAGGTGACAAGTGACACATAGTGACAGTCCTGGTACCAGCTTGAAATTTGTTAAGAGTGAACAAAATTGTAAATCCTCCAAGTAAGACAGAGGAAACTTCTTGATGCCGGCTGTTTCAAGTACATCCATTGCCGGCAATGGACGTTGCACCAGGACAGTCTGTTCCTGGCTTAAATGAATTTTACCAAAAAAAAGGTAAGAAAAGCAATCCCAGCAGACAAGCCCATGCCAACGAGCAATGGCACCTCTCCCTCAAGTCACATCCTGACCAAACATCTTCACCACTTCGCAGGTGGAGTCAAACTGCATCTTAAGTTGGGCCTTTCCCAAAGACACACGTTCCCCCCATCCTCTCTCTGTCTCTGATCCAGCCCTCCTGCCTCCACAGCCAATATTGGTTAAGTCTCGTTTTAGCTTCACCTGCACCCCTCTGTCCCACCCCACCTGGCCCCTGTCACCCCACACCTTCAGCTCTGCCCACCTGGACAAGTTCCCCCACGCACAGAACGCTGCTCCGACCGCGGCCTCGGTGACTTCCCCTCCACGCTCCGACTCCAGCCGGGATGCCGGGACGTCCCGGGCGCTGGGCACAAACATCCTGCCCTCAACTTGCCCTCTGTCCACCTGGGCTCTGCTGGGAAGACGACGCTAAACTGCAGAAGCAAGAGAAGTCCAAGGCACTAAAATATCCAGCAAGCATACTGGGAGAACAGACAAGTATTCAAGTACATTAATTTATACAATTTTACATTCACATTTATTTATCTAATACAATGAAAATACAAAGGAAAAAGTTAAAGTGTCTCCAATAAGTATAAGGATATAGCTAGCTTTTTTTCCCATTTTTTCTTTTTAACTTTTTTAACCCTCTATATTCCACTCATTTTTAAACTACTGTTGTCCAACAACATTTATATATCACAGTGTTTCCACATCAAAACTGATGGTAAGTACATGTCCGCAGGGAACTTTTAAAATTTTTTTTAACAATTTAAATTGCTCTAATGCTGCAGTCAAAGCTGTTAATATCTTACTTAAAGCAGTAATGACCTATCAAGCACGGGCTGCATCGCAAGTCCATTTGTGTGCCCCATCGTTTCAGAGCCAGATACAATTGACTGGGGAGAGGGAGAGGAGGGGGATTTGGACAGCTTTTTTCCTGATCTTGGTTCTTCGGGAAGAGGCGAGAAGCGTGCTAAAGCCTCATGCTGGGGGTCAGCTCTCCCACCTCCACACGTGTGGATTCAGCCTCAAAACAGAGAAAAATTTTACAGCAAGACTGTATGAACTGACCCCACGGCTTCCCTTCACAGCTCTTGTTCCACACAAGAGCAGCCCCCCTCGGTGAAAAGCACTGTCCCATCACAAGGATGCTGATCATCCTCCTCCCCCTTCCGAGCGTGTGGGGAAACTCCCGCTACAGAGAGTTGACAGCAATGGTTGGAAAAGAGAAATTCATTCCCAGTCTGGCAAGCCACCAGTTCATTGCAGCACTAGTAGTTGATACAGGGCCCCATCTCCCTCCCCATGTCCTGTCCCGAGGTGTAGCCAGCGGGGTCTCCGAGCACGGCTAAGTGGTCCGCAGGTTGGAGCCTGGAGGGTTGCTGACAGACTTCTGCAAATTGCTGATGTTGAAGCTTTGCAAAGACGTGGCACCCACGGGCTGGAACTGGCCGAGCTGTGGCTGTGCTGGGCCCCCGGCCCCGCTCCAGGGCGGGGGGAAGGACGCTGCGGGGTAACCGTACTGCTGCGGGGGGCACATGGCCTTGCTGAAGGGACCTAAAGAGGTAGCTGATGCTGCAGGGATGGGCGTAGCACCCAGGGAAGATGTCATAGAGATACAGAGCTGACCTGGTGCCGAGAATTTTCTTGCCATTCCAGGGCCCTGGAAGATAATCCAACCACCGAGGGAAGTTACACAGCCGTGCTTTAAAAACCACCAGTCCAGCCCTTGGTCCACAATCCACTCCCAAGGGGTATTTACAAGGACACGCCATGACCCTCTCCTTTAGTTCTCCCCTTCCCTTCCAGAGCAGGCAATACATCCCCCACAGCAAGAGCCAGCTAACAGCGGTCTAGAGCTGCTGTACCAGCTGTGCTCCAGCTGTGTTTGGAGCCCCAGTGAGACAGAAGGACACCCACAGCTGCTCACCACAACCCTCACAGAGCACACCTCACCTCGTAGCTGCTGTGCCCTTTGCCAACTTTCTTGCCAGACAGGTTCATGGCATCCCGGGCCCAGTTGTCCACCAGCTTGTGCAGGTCGTCCGTGAAGGTCCCTTTGCGGCTCGAGGCGATGGCAGTGGGCTGGGTCTGGGGAGCCTGGCTGTTCACTGCAGCCCCCACCGTGTTGGTGCTGCTGGTCCCTACAAACACAACAGCAGCAATCACAACTCGGGCCAAAGCTGGGCCCAAACTTGGGCCTTTCTCTAGTGCACTAAGTAACTGTGGTAATGGCACACCAAGAGAGAGCCAGTTAAAATGCCATGCAGATTAATTCTAAGTTTCAATTCCGGGACACACTGAAGTGGGAACTGCAAGGACTCCTACAGGCATTTTCTCAGATGGAGTGTTTCACAGATAGGGTTACTTTGCAAGAAGTGCTGCAAGTGGTCATCCTAAGAGGGGAATGGTAGCAGCCTGCAGGTGTTTGAAGAAGAAAAAGGACATTAGAGTTCAGCACTGAACGACAGGACAGGCACGTCGCTCTCTCACCCTACGCCTTTTAATTAGCAGCAACCACTACTGGCACAGGTCAATTCCACCTTGGAGGACAATGCTGGATGCTGAATAAGGAGCAGTAAAATCAGCATTGCCAGCTGCTCTGTAGCAAATTATCTCCACTTCACGAAAAGAAGAGAAAAATTCACCCAGTTTACAAAAAAAAGAAAAAAAAAAGGCCCAGTCAGAAACAGCAACTGTTGTTTCCAATAGCTGCCACACTTATATTCTTGAGGATAACCAGATGGGACTGTCTTCATCCACCAAACAGCCAGGATCAGCAGGGAAAGTCTGCACTGCATTAAATTTTGGGTTTTGCCTCTGAAAGCATTTTTTTGCCATTATGTTCAGATTTCCTAAATCAGAATAATGAGCATTTGAGATGAAAACAACTAATACAGCTTAAAGAAGGCAGGAGTGAGAGCAGTTCCTCAGATAAGCTCTGACAGGTTTCTCCTTTCACTGCAAGAACACAAAACCCCTTCACATAAATGCCAGGTTTCAGTTCTGCTAGAAAGCTTGCTGAACATTATCCTGTGGGGGGTAAAAAAAACCAACCTAGAAGCCCTGTTTTGGATAGCCTTCCTATGCCCTTCATATTTATTTAAGCAACTGCACTCCAGTCTAGGTTTTTAAAAGGCAGACCTCTTAACAGGAAGCGAAGAAATCATGTATTACCTGGGATCCTGAATTCCCAGCAGTATTGCAAAGTATCCTCATTTACAGACGTGGAAGTGCCAGTTAACCACTAGGGCAGACCCACCAACAAAATCAGCATCAGCAGGGCTAAAGACAGCACTGCTTGCAAACACTCATCCTCACCTATTCCTCAAGTTCCTCAAATATTTCTACTTGCTCCCTCAGGAGACTGCACCCGGGAAACCCAGGAAAGCCTGAGTTTATGGCAGGCATTTCCGAAGGGAAGCCGTTTGGAGGTGGGTCAGCAGAAATGCCAGCAACGAGCCCCGTGTCTCTGCTGCAAGGGCCAAATGGCAGAGTCGGTCTCTTGCCTGGCAGGTCCCCTCCTCTGTCCCACTTTCCCTGGCAATCAGCCACATTCCTTGGCACCACTGCATCAAAGAAAGAACTGGTTCCAAACCCCTGCAGGAATGTTTCGTACTGAGGAGTGGATTAGGAAGGTGACATACTTACTATGCAGGACAAACAAACAAAGTGTTACTGCCTCTGGTAGTGCTGAGGGGGGAAGGACACAGATCCATCCCACCAGTTCCAGCTCAAGCATGGAAGTGGCTCGGGGCTGGGCGCCCACAGGGGGCAGGAGTTGTTAGTGGGGGCAGACACATGCGAGAACCCACGGAAAAGAAAGAAAAAGGTTCCCTGAGCAGGGAGTGAGGCTGCAGCACAGAGGGAGAGGAACAGGAACGCCCTGTGTGGTGCAAGGAAAGGCTGCTGTGAAGTAACAAGAACCTTAGCCATGCATCATGTGGAAAGGGCTCTGCATACAATAATTTATTAAGAGCAATGATGTGAAAGGTGAAGTTAAAGACCAATGAGGCAAAACCAAGAAAGAAGGGAGGGGGAACACTGCCAAAACCAGTAATAATCACATTCCACCATGAGGGTTCATGCAGGAATTGACACACTTGCTCTCATCCTCCTCAGGATGGCCAGCATCCGCTTGTGCTATTTCACATTTCCACTTTAATCACTAAGTACCCTGGATCCTGGACCTACTCTGGACAGCTTCCTCAGGCTACGGAAGGGAGAGAGTTAATCAGGGCATATACTACAGCACACTCAGCTGAAGAGAATGAAGACTCAGGAAAGTTGAGGAGTTTTCCAAAGAACTAGATTGGTTCAGGGTGACAAAGGCTGCCAGAGCTCTGTCTCCCAAAGTGATTTTGGCAGGGAGCTCCCATCTCAGGTCACAGGCACACCAGCCTACAGCATCAGAGCTGAGCTCTCACGTAATGTCAATTTTAAACTGACTTCTCAAGAATTTCACATTTTAGCTCTGACACACTCACTGCCTGCAGAAACTGCCATCCAGAAGAGTCTGAAAAGCAAGTGCTTCAACTTGTAGCATTCCATGGAAACAACCCCCCACATTCCTGCTCGGTCACAGCAGCCGTCCCCAGTTCTGCTCTGACATGAGGGATCTGAAGTGAAACAGGCTCTCTCTCTCCAGCCCACTACCTCTATTATGCCTTCATTCTGCCCTTGGAATTTTTTCCCCCCCATAAACCAGCAGTCAAAAGACACCTTTAAAACAGTCTTAAATGACATGTGCATACACAGGCTTTTCTGAACATCTCTTGCTTTGGGAGACACACTGGAGATCTCTGATGGCTTACTCCTAGGCTTTTAAAAAGTTGGAGGAGTGTCTGCAATTGGATCCATCACTGAGGTGACAAGCCCCATCAAAACCAAGCAGCTGCTCTGAGTACAAGTGCAGCACATTGCAGCGAGCAACTGACCCTGCTGTCGCTCTCGTTAGCGAGAGCAGAGCTCCACGGTGAGGGGGAGGCTCTGCCTGCCTCCACCTGGCTGCGAGAGCAGCACCAGACTGGGCAATATACTAAGGACAGAGCACACATCAGAGGGCATAACACAGACAGACAGATGCTGTGCTGGAGACAGAGTCAGGGACGTAAGGCTTCAGTGACCAGGAAAAGCTGATGAATAGCTTTACACTCAGGAATCGGAGATAACAGAAATAAGATAATTACTACAGAGCTGGTTGCAAGGACAGACTTTTTTCACCATCTTCCCTGAAGCACAAAGAGAGAGTAATTTGTTAAAGATAAGAGAAACAGTGAGAAATGTTTAGTATCAGGAAACATTACAAAAAGCTTGGTGAGAAACAGAGGACACAGCACAGCAGGGCTTTTACAGTCACTACTGGGACACTCTAGACAAACTCAAAGACTCATCTGACAGTTTAATCACAAAGAGACGAGGCCCAGCCTCCTGCATTGACTCTTCATAATTCCCAAACCATACTGAAGAATGTCAGGAGACACTGAGGTCACAACTGTTATAACACAGGCACAACTGTGGCTGTTAGCACAAAAGGAAAAGCAAGTACATCTCCCATGTTTGCCAGGATGTAGGAAGCATTTTACAACTATCAAATTTCAACCAGCAACAAATTCATTTGATAGGTCGAGTGCTTTTAGTTTGTCACCCTCTTTTTCAGATGCGTGAAACAGTTCAGACATTCCCTGCCAAGCTGTACCACTCTGTTTCTCCAGCTGCACAGTTAAAAGCATCAGTCACTGCACTGTTTCCTCAGCACCACTGATTCCAACCCAGGATCTTCTCCAGCTGTCACTCTCCACAGCTGCCTGCCACAGCATTTCAAGGACAAGGCTCCAGGAAGCAAGCAGCCTGCAGCAAGCCAAGTGCCAGGCCAAGCAGAGCCATGCCAAGTATTACCTGCTTTTACAGGACAGCTACAACACTCTTTTCAAAAGGAATCTGTTTCCCTTAGCATCAGTCCCAAAAGCAAGAGATACACATGCCAAAGTACTCTTATAGCCAGATGATGGTCAATTTACAGCAAGCCAAAGCCTTGGAAGTAAATTATACTCACATATATTAATTGTCAATTCTAGAAACAGACTGGCTGTTCTTCATAATCCCTTCCTCAAAAAAGGACAGGCCAGACTAACAATAATTTTAAGTTAGCTTTGGTAAGAATTTAACTTCTTCCAAGAAAGGAACATTAAATCTTGAGAGTGCAGATGTCAGTGCACATCTGCACATTAATATACACAGCAAAAGCATTTAAAGCTGCTCAATTTGAAAAATTAAGTATTTTTAGTGCTTAGATCCCAAATCCAGTGAAGTGGCATAGAGTTAGTGCAAAACCGAACAGCCAGGAAGAAGTTTCCCTCCCTCTGCCTCCTTTCCTTTCTCAGAGGATGGAGCTGGTTGCATTGCAGCTGTCTCTGCAGAAGGCCAGGCCCAGTTCCCACACACAGCTCTGGCTCAGCTGAGCCACTGCCAAGCACAGCACGACAGACAATGCAGATGTGTGGTACTGCCATGCAGTGCAGCGATGGGAGGGCTCCTGACAGCACTGAAAACTTTCTCAGATCGAGCCATTCCAGAGGGTGGGAAACAAACGTCAGACATTTAAAGGGTCCAGCCTGCAGAAGCAGCATGGGAGATGTTGCAGCACTCCCAATAAAAAGCATCACACCAGCAGCCTCGGCTCAAGCATATTGTTATTTCAGCCACATCAGAAGTTTGAGGCTCTCTTCTAAGTCTGACCTAAGGTAAGTACAAATGAGAGGAGTCTGAAAAGAGCTGCAAGCTAGCTTGTGAGGGCTGACAGGATGTCTGAATATGTCTATTTACCCACCTTTACTGCTATTTGTTTTACATTTAATGTATCTCCCAATCACAGGAAAAACTTCTAAACCTGGGTCCATTAGTAGGTAAGGTTCTTTTGAGTTTGCCTGGAAATAGTCTCTGATTATTTAAAAAACCCTGGACACTTGCATCTCTAACTAGCCATCTGTTATTGAACACAAATCATCACTACGAACTGCCTACAGGTGGCATCAAAGCTCTGCACTGTCACCAGCTCTAGAGCTGAGAGCGCATGCAAGCACACTGCTGGGGGAGGGCAACGCTCCCCCCATCAGCTACTGCAGCGTCCAGCTAAGGGATCGTTTGGAAAACAAACCTTCCTCACTCCTCCACTAGAAAGATCACCCCCCCTCCCCAAGTCTCGTGTCATCTAACGTGCAGAATTACCAATGGACCCTGCTAACTCTCCCCAGTTTGTGTCATTTCACTGACCTGTCCTCACAGGTTCCACTAAAGGTTTAGGGAAAATGAGTGCTCCTTTCAGTGAGTTTAACAGCAGAGAACACCTAACATGAGAACCCAAACTTCTAAACGTGTGCTAAGAGCAGCTGAGCCATGGGATGGGAGGGAATACAAGGTGGCAGATGAGAATGGGCTGCATGAAACGGATCCAAGCAGCAGAAACAAAAACCAAAAAGACAAAACAAAAAACAGACAAGGAAGGAGTAAAGGTGTTACACACAAAGAGCCAAGCAGGGCGTACTCAGAAATCGGGTCCTCCTGCCACCAGGCTTGAAGGTCACTCTCTCAGATGCACAGTTAAACTTCGCACAGCCTGTGAGAAAACAAGAACGGGGAGAACAGAGAAAGGAGAGGAGAAGAGACAGAACACCACTACAAGATGTTAGCAACTTGAAGTCGGAAGGGTGAAATGCAATCACATGACACACAAGAATCAGTCTCAAAGTGCAGACCAAAGAGTACAGAGACAATATACGGGGTGAAGAGACTGCCTCCAACACCTCCAGACACGAGGCCAAGTTTGCACTGCTACTCTCCAGGACATAAACCAACTATAAAGCTGCAATCTGTAGGAAAGCCAAATCCTGGCAAAAGTATCCAATTATAAAATGGTACTGCACAACTCTAGATGCAGGGAGATGATTCAAGTAGCTCCAAAATGCCTGAAACAGTTCCTTAAAAAAAAAGCCTGTAGAAAATTCTTCCATAAAGTCTGTTTCCATTTTCTGTATGTACTTCTCCAGTTTCAGCAGAACCATGCGTTAGAATTGATGTATTCAAACTGTCTATGGCAAAGCTTTTCAAAAAGATGTGCAAGGGGAAAGAACCTGGAACAGCTAAGTTCAGGTATGTAATGGAATCTTCCCCTTAATGACAAGCAAAAAAGCCCTCCTTACTGAGTAAGTCAGAGCTGTGCCTGAGAAATTATTTGATAACATACTAGTAACAAGCAACCCACAACTTGAGAAACCTGAGTAAACGAACAATTTACTCCTCTCACCATTTCATCCTCCTACACTGACTCCTCCTTCCAGGATAATTCACAATAAAGAACATGAGCCTTTTTTTACCTTTTACTGTTAAAAACTCCATTGACAGAAACAGTCAAACCAGTCAAACAGCTAGGAAATCTAAAAGGACTAAGACTCAATTTCTTTGGACGCTTCCAACCATTTCAGTTATCTGTTAACATCAAGCCTGCTCTGCCCATTCCTTGGTCTCATTTCTCATTTCCAATCCCCCATTCTCAACAGTCTCTCTTCCTCTGAGCCAACACCTTTCCCCAGGTGAGCAGAACTTGGCCTGCCAGCACCCCACTGCACTCTCTTGTGTCATCCTTGGGGTTTCATACCTTCAGCCACCTCACACTTCACCTGAGTGAGAAGCTAGAAATCCAGTTGCAAACAACATCCTTATCAGCCTCCACACATAGGCTGGGGACCCCAAAACTACTTTACACCAGGTATTAAAAATCAAGTGTCATGAAGTCAATCACTCATTTCCATCGCTAATTACACTAATTGCATTTGGAGTCTTACCTTGGCCCGGTGCCGAAAGGCTCGGTACCGAGAGGGCACCGTCACTGGTGAAGGCAGAGTAGAGGTTTTCACTGGAAGGTGAAGGTTTGAGGGGCTGTAACAAATGGTTCTGCCCAGTCTCTGGCACGCTACCAGGAGGGTGAAGGGTCTGCTGAGGGGGCAAGACTGATGGTGCACTTTGAGCTGACAGGTTGCCTAGGGGAAAAAGGAAGGCAAAACGTTTCAGCTTCCACACATTTTTGAACCTGGTCAAGCATGACAATCCAGGCAAGAGAGGGAGAGGCAGGGGGACAGAACTACTCCAGTTTCTGAGAAAGCAATAAAACTAGAAAAATTCTTCAGTTTTAAGACAGCTCTGTGCTGGTTTATGTGCTCACAGAGCTCCTCTATCACATAACAAAACAGAAATGAGCAGCCAGGGTGACTGGACACAGAAAGCTCAGCGTGACATGGAATTACCAAAGTGAATACTCAAGAAGCAGGAACAAATATTTCTGCTGGCACTGCTGGCCCTCCAGTACTGTCTGCTCCTGCTACAGGATTAGAGAAACATCCCCAACTACCAAGAGAGTATCTGTCACCCATGTCACTCAATCAGTAAACAGAACTATTTCCTGAGTTGTTTATTACAAAATGCTCTTAAATAAGAAAGGAAGCCTTGACAATTGACACTCTCAATTTGTAAGTACAATAAATCTTCAATTCCATTAAAAAAACCCACTAGTTTAATGTCCAACTGTGACTAAGTTTCTGCAGTGTAAGGATAATAGTACTATCATGCTTAAGTGGTACTAAATTAGAAAAAAAAAAAAATCTCTGAAGATGACTAAAGAGACCAGACCCATTCTGCAAAATCAGTTTCGGGAGGGAACAAGCACAGTTTATCTTTAAAAAACAAACGTTTTCTCCCACACTGTAAACTTACACTCTTCTTCCTAGTCAGAGCCCAATGACTAATATCTAAAAAATATAAATCACAACTTTAAAACTGCTCTTACAGAACAATGTCACAGTACCTTTGAGTGGACTGAAAAAGTCCCAAGCAAGACTACCAAATGGCAAAAGTAATTTTGAAAGTGATAAAAGAAATCCAGAGAGGAACTGGTACACAAAGACACTCCTCAAAAGAAAAGACACAGAGATCTAAGAATGAGAGATGGTATTTTGTCTATTTTATCTCCTAAAAATATTGAACGAAGCCTTACCTGATAGCTGAGGGCTTTTATGTCCCTGGGAGCTGCTACGACTGGACTTGCTGCTTTTTCCTTTCGTAGGTCGTCTCCTTCTTCCTGAAAGGGGTGCAGCTGGGGGAATAATTACTGCAGGTGGGGCCTTTCCCAATTTCATGTAGAGTGACTCAATCTCCTGCTTCTGGCGACTCTGCAGCTCCTGGATCTCTTTAAGGTGCCTAACAAGTTACAGAACAGTGTGATTTACAAGAATTCTATGAATAGACATACATGCAAACAGTTCCTCCCCTCCAGTCAAGCCTGAGCTGCTTCTTTGGTTAAACTCTCAAACATTTAAGAAAGCAGGAAATAAATCTTTTCCACAAATAACCACTGACCACACATGGCAAAACACTTGCCATTTTCCAGTGTGCTTTAGCCCTGGCTAGAATTCCAAATCAAAGTTCCCAGCATTGCAATCACAAAACCAGAGTGAACAGAAGTACAAAAAAAGCATTCAAATGCTACAGGAGTAGCTAAATTACTCATTTTCTGAGACATGTGACCTTGGAGACTTCTACACTGGCACTGCCTTACAATTTGTTTCAGAGCAGTTGCATACACAGGATTTAAAACTGCCAGCTACCCTAAAACAAAGTTCAACTTTCAGTACAAATAAATTACTAGGTCACATTGCTTCACTTCTGATTTTTTTTTCTGAGCCAATAAGGTCTCTTCAGGAAAACAAGAACCATTAGAAGTGCCAGCTATGCATAAGAGAGATGCAGAGACTTGTGTGTAATTTTCAAACAAGACTCCATTTTTCCCACTAACTCCAGTGATACGCCAAACCTTCTTTAGATCTACAGTCTTATCCATAGTGCAGCTGTCAATTTACATACAACAAGGTTACAGGGTCCAAAATTAAGCTCAGCAAACGTGTCTATTCCTCTTTAGTTACAAGCACGTACTGCTTTCCCACTGAAAAACCTGGCTTCCTACATAAATGCTGACAGTGGCTGCTGACACTTAGCAAAGGCTAAGGGAAGTATGGGTGAAGTTCACTGGAATCCTGTTAGACATATTCCATACACAACCACATGGGGAAAAAGCCTTACTTCTCCCGTAACCGACGGAGTTCCAACTTCAAGTCTTCATCTTCGATGTCCGACTCATTGTCACTGCTCATGTAGGAAGAGTTGAAGGAGTTGCTGAGGCTCTGAACAGGGAGGCTGATCTTCGATCCCAGGTGCTGGACAGAGTCCGGGCTCCCTGAGCCATCGTCCAAATCCTTAGCCATCCCACTCAGAAAGGCGGCCTCCGGATCCGAGGACGGACCATTCATGTGCGGGGACTGCCTCGACTCCAGCTCTTTCTTCGGGGCTGCGGCTGAAGAAGCAACTTGTTCCAAGCCCACAGAGAGAGGAAGAGTCACGGGCTCTTTCTCGGCACAGCCGCCCTCATCCCGAGCCTTGGACACGGAGAAGCGCCCCACTTGGTCGGCCCTGGTCGTCACCTGGAAGCGCCCGACCTTGGTGGCCTGAGCGGCGCCCGCCGGCAGCGCGNTTCACCAGCGTGCTCTCGGGGCTGCTGCCAGACAGACTCGAAGAATCACTGGAGGTGGTTTCAAATTGCACTGGCTTAGCTTCGGGTTTGTCACCCTCTTTTAGCACATCATCCACTGCCACGGACACCTAGAATAGAAATACAATCACACAGGCTTCCTTAGTTTTTCCGCAGCACGACGCTTTTATTTTCCTTAATGGTAAGATGCATCTGAGAGGGGAAAATAACTCATTTCCTAGGCATGCCACAAAGCAAGCGACTGCTTCCCTCCAGGCAAAACACTGCCACACAAAGTAGTGCTTCTGTGTAATCTGGAGGATTAACTCCAGAAAACAGCAGCCTCAGATGGGGCCTCCTTCACCACCAGGACATAATACAGTGAACATCCCAGCACTGTTAGTGAAAAAGCAGCCAAGCATTAAAGGCCAAGGCCCACAGCTAAGGCCTGCCATGATGAAACCCTGTATTCACAACTCTAGACCTGCACAGACTATCCAATCTCCCCCCTGAATGGAAACAGCACCTGCAGAACTGCTTTCACAAGCTCTACATGGACAGCGAAGTCCAGCACAAGGCAGGCTGAGCTGGCACCAGCAGCAACCACTCAAAGATGCTGTACCAAGAGCCTGGTGAGTTTAGCATCTCCTACCTGAAACCGCCCCATCTTCAGCACACTGGCTCCTGCTGAGGTCACCACAGCACCGCTCTCGCCATCACCCGGTGCCAAAGCTAAGGAAAAGGAGAATGGGGTTAAGAAGAAAATGAGCAACAAATTATTTGAACTCCAACCATTTCTTTTTATGTACTTCAACCTCAACTATCTGTTAACTCCAAACGGGCTTTTGGACTCGTAGCACCATGTTAATATTAAAATGTTAACTATTAATGTTAAGTTGAAGCATTTTTCTACAAGGCTTCCCTGCACAGTGTATTTGCTGAAAGTACACTTTTAGGCAGCAGTAAAAAAACCACACTGATTTCAAACAAGGATGTGAAATAGACAAAAAATAAAAACAGAACTGAAATTTATGCAAGAAAAAGCTTATTTTAATTCAATACCCAGAGTGACTGCAAATGCTGGTGACAATTTATTCATAGAAAAGGGCAAGTTGAAGAAATGCTATAAACCGTATCTACTCAAAGCTTCTATCTGAAGCTTTCCAAGCTGGATTCTTAGGTGTCAGCTCCTGATTTTGTTGCTCTGTTCACTGGCAGTATAGAGTTACAAAGCTGAGAAACAACATACTATTTTTAAACCAGTTCTATTGGACAGCTTGCTCTGTTTATTAAGCAACTTCCCAGTTTGTTTACCTTTACCTTCTAAACTTAAAAGACAGAACCCAACTCATTTTATAGCAGACTAACAAATTCTACATTATAGTTCACTACCAGTATCCCAAAATGAGAGTATTTCATTTATTTTCCTTCATGGTTTTATTAGCGTCTGAAGGTTTGCCATTGAACTTCAGAGGCACGTGCATGTTAAACAGTGTTTACTAGACAGTTCAAGAAAAAATTTCAGCACCATATTAACAGCTTCTTTTAAAAATGGAAGATTTCAAACATTAAAACAATTAGGTGAATAGTGACAGGAAAGTCTCAGATTATTTTGCAAGTGTTTGGATTTCCTCCCAGTAACTCAATTCACACAGATTTGAAAGTCATTGATCATCCAGTCAACCTTCTGTCATTTTAAAGCAGACAAATGGAAGTCTGGGTTTCCTACTACCTTTCTTAAATTTTTAGTAGTTTAACCTTGGTTTCTCTGTTTAAACAGAAATGAAACACCCTTAGGTAAGTGAGGGGTATCCTACACCTAGAACACAGTGTGATGACACAAAATGAATCCTACTGCTGTTGCCAGGAACATAACACATGATGCTGTGTACCTTAACAGCATAGTGGAGACTCTTTGTGAGTCTTAACTTAGGATTTTGGACAGCTTTAAATCCTAAATGAGTCACTAGAATACGCATGCATCTCTGATCCCCCCACTTCTGGCCTACAGGGGAAAATTTCAGTCTGGTTCCTAAAAACTATTACGATCCCCTCAAGGAGCTGCCATTCCACAACTTACTAGAAAAGGCTGTAACCTCCCAAGTGGTTACTCTGTTCAATTTGGGATTCTATCTCCATGAGAAATCATCTAAAGTAATCATGGCTGCCTTACCATCCTTCAGAGACTGCGTCGCTGTGGACACCGGCCCAGTAACCGTTGTTGATGCCACCGAGGGCACAGACTGCAGGTTCAAGGGGGAAAGCAAAGTTATATTAAAATAATTAGCAGTTTCAATGATGCCAAAAAATCCAACATACTGCACAGTACACAATTTTTTGCTTCCAACAGGGACAAAGTATGACCCATGAAAAGCCAAATGCAAGAGGAGATTTTACAGGCCTTATAACCCTGAGGCTGTGAGCAGATCGCTGCTTGGCCTGTGCAGAAATAATGCATGAACAGCCCCTTGGATTGTCAATCCTTGTCTTCATTTAGTATCCAAAGCTCTTTACTAGACACTTTTAAAATTTCAGATCCACACTTGAAACATCCCTCCCAAATTAAGACTGACATATCACATATTGCTTGTTTAGTGCTCTTTCCCCTTATGCCACAGTCACTTCCATTTCTAGTTTGGTGACATCACCAGAAAAGCTGGAATAACAACTAATAGCAAAAAACAGCCTCAGGAAATTACATAATCTATTGCAATATACAGACTTTTCCGAATTTGGTTGACTCAGTCCCGCAAACTGGAAGATGACTCTCAATTTTTATTTTTAAAAGTCTAAATACTGGTGTAGTGGTATTAAAGGCAGTGACCTAAGAGCACAACTTTGAGAAAACACTGAGGTTGTTCAAGACTACTAAGCTGCCAACATTGCAAACATACACAGGCGGGAGCAGATGTCACTGGGACGGTCTCTGGACTAAGGGTTCTTCTCAGCTGAGCATCCAGATCTTCCAGAGGCTGTTGGGACTGAGAAAGAAAAGAGTGAAACTATGTCCCAGCTCAGGAAAAATAAATCATAGTTGAGAAACAGACATATTTAATACTAAAATTCAAAGCGCTCAGTACAGCTTCCATATTTCTATCAAGCTTCCTTCCTACGCATTTAGACTTAACACGTATAGCACAGTAAGACTGGAATTAACTTAAGCAATTTGTTAAAAAACAACAGAACAGGAAAATTAACTGCAACTTTAAAAAATCCCAAACAAATAAAACCAAAAAATTCCACAATAGCACTCAAAATCAATCAACCAACAAAAAAAGCCCCAACCCACAAGCTCCCTCAGAGAGGCTACATAGATGGACGGACTTGAAGAGGATGGAGAGGGGCAGAATCTCTCAAGTATGCTTATTTACTTAGATTTCAGCTGTTTCAGTTGGCATACAAGATGTTTTTCAAACTTGGCCAAGTGAATTGAGGAGAGGAAGAGAAGAAGAATATTTTACCTAAAAATATCTTGAAGACAAAAATGTCCTCAAGTCTCAAAATGATTAAATTAGGGCCATGCCCATAAGATACATTGAAAGAAGAATGTATGGTCAGATAACATTAAGTTGCAATTCTGACCCTACAGAAGAGAAATTTTCATCCAAACTTTAGCATTATTAATCTTTCCAAGTCTTTTCCATAAAAAAAGCTGTATCTGTTTTTAAAACTGAAGCAGATACCATGACAACATAAAAATACTACTTTCCACTGAAACTTAGAGGTACAGAATAGCATAAAGATGCTTTCAACGGGTTGCCAGGATAACGTTCTTCCTGACTTGTTGATTTCAAAGCAAAACCTAGGAACAATAAAGCCTGTATCAATTCCCTTATACAAAAAAAAGCAGAAGATGCAGACTTCTATGACTCCATTCAGAAATCCAAATGCTTAGCAACAAGTGATCTAATTTAATCCAACACTGTAAAATAAAGGGGACATGTCACCTGAAATACTAAATAATTCTCATCACTTACACTCACAAGAAGATATTTGCTTCAAGTAAACAAAGGGCTATCCGAATGGTCAGGAAATAAAAGGTTTCCTTACAGAACAAGGGGGCCCAAATGAAGCTTGAGAGATTAATCTAAATACACTTGAAAAAGCAATTAAGGAATAAATAGAACAGGTATTTAAGACTATGGAACAGACTGTTCAAAACTGGTCCTGTGATGACGTGTACTCTGTCTGCAAATTACGAGTCTGCTACTAAGGAAAGGAAAAAGAGTTGTGTAATCACCTGCTAGTGACAGAAGCAGCATAGAAGGCAAGCATATCTACTTTAAGACAAGCCAGTAATTTTCCAGATAGTATTATGTGATAGCAGCAAGTGCTCTTCAAAGTCAACTGGATTTGATCCAGTTGGTCTCCTCCAATTGTGTCTCACTCCTAGACAATCCTTTTGAGTTCAAATGAGAAGTGAAATTCGCTAAGTTGTTTGCAAAGGACAAGAAGCAAGGGATCTATATTTGTGACTCTTCCATGCCAAAAATCCTACCAGAAATACCTATGACAAACAGGAAGCAGCCCTTTGCAGTGGTACACTGGCTTGAGTCATAAAAGTGGCTACAAGTGCTTTTGAGCTTGGGGGAAAATCCTACCAATATACTGAGTTTCCAGCAATGAAAATGAGAAGGACTATGAACCCCATATGACTGATTTTAACCAGCTGTCTCCTGATCCATCTGATTCCTGACCACAGAAGAATGCAGGTAAGAATTATCACCAAACTGTTGTCCACTTCTCTTCAGTAAATCCATGCTTCAGAAAGAACTGAGCAAAAGAGAGAAACCAGCTTCTGCCTCTGAAGTCAGGGGGGAAAACAAGTGGTTCTCTCTTGCTCAGTTTGGAGAAAGAAGATACCCATTTCCCACTCACAGGGCAGGAATATGGCCCATGTCTCTAAGATCAAGATATAAAAGTGAGCTACTTTTAGAAAGTATTTCAGTTGAATAAGCCTTTTTCTTCCAACTTCAGATGTCATCTGCCTGATCTGTACAAACCACACTTGCAGACTGGGTCAGGCTGGAAGGGACCACAGTGGGTCATCTGCTCAAGCAGGGCCACCCCAGAGCACACAGCACAGGACTGCATCCAGCTGGTTCCTGGGTATCTCCAGAAAGGGAGACTCCACAGCCTCTCTGGACAATCTGTACCAGTGCATGATCACTGCACAGGAAAGAAGTTCTTCCTCAGGTGGAACTTGCTGTGCATCAGTTTCTGCCCCTTGCCTCTTTGTTCTACTGCCTGGCACCACCAGTTACACACAAAATATCCAAGCTAACCATTGTATATAAGGACAGAAGCTAAGCAGGGGAAGCCACTGCTACACTTCAAGTCATGTTTATGATAAGGAGCTTCAAATACCTTTTGCAAATCTTAAAGCCTAGTGAAATCAGAATGTAGTCATAATTACAAAACAAACCAAACAAACAAAAAACAAAAAAAAAAAAAAACAACCCCACCAAACCAAAACCAACCAACCAAAAAGGCAATCACCAAAAGAAACAAGCAAACCCCAAAACCACACAAGGAATTCACAAAGGCAGCAATTCTACATTTTCATAAACATTTCATGGCAATATATAGTTTTTCATATTATTTTGCTACTATATCCTTTTCAAGAAGAAAACAGATTCAAGTTTTATGCACACACTCCCCTGCATTACGTTTTTTAAAAAAACCTCTCAAGTTTAGATTAACACACTACAACCCCTAAGCCTGATTAGGCACTGGGTACAGCACCCCAAAGGGCAAGCTGCATAGAATCACAGAATGGTTTGGGTTGGAAGGGACCTTGAAGATCATCCTGCTCCAACCCCCTGCCAGGGGCAGGGACACCTTCCACTAGACCAGGTCACTCACACCCAGCACTGAAGCCACTCTGGCTACTGCTAGGGTTACACAAAAGGGGTTACTCAGTCAAAAGAAAAGAAAAACGAGAACATTAATAACATGCAATGGAGAGTTTAATCGAAACATGCTCCCTGAAGGGAAAAGAAGCAGATAAAATCTGCCAAGTTGTGTAGCACCTGAGTTAGTGAAGGTCCTGGAAAAGGTGGCAGCTGCTCACTGGATGGAGTGCCAGCCGGAAGGTCAGAACCTATTGGTAGCACCTATGGATAACGAAGAGGAAACGCGCGTCCATCAGACATGGAACAACAGAAGGATCAGATACCAAGCTACAATCAGTCAAGGTCATACAACAGAAGCCTTAACTTTTTTTTGTACAGATTTCCTCCCTGGACAGTTAGCATAGAGTCCTTAGGGACTTGTGCAACCAAGTTGGGGGAAATTTGCTTTGCTTTTATTTTATAATCCAGATTATCTTTGAGCAGCCACAATTTCCAGTTTAAACAAGCTGCAGTAGCCAGGAACAAAGTATCTTGGGGATATTATTTTCAAGTCTGGAAGAAATACTAAAATAATTCTTCCAAGAGGCCTAGTTTCTAAAATGGTGCAAGAACGCACTCAGTCTCCTTCCAACAGATCTGTGCTAACTGTCCATTAGAAACTGCAAGTTGCATGCTTCCAGCAAATTGTTCCAAGCAACACGACTTGAGAACAGGAACTGTCAGTGCCTGAGGATGTCTCCACTTGTTGAGAAACAGATTTATAGAACTCTCACACCAATCTTTTGATCCATCACTTCTTTTTGAACCTGAAGGGTACTGATGACCCGAAGAAGGTGATTAGGCCATGCAGCTGGGTAGGGGCAAGTCATCCAGGTTACATGGAGGAGGTTAGAGAGACTGGAAGGGTTAGAAGGAGGCGTCAAAGCCTCCTCACCAGGTCAGATAGCACATTCGAGTTAGTCATTTCCATTGTTAGGGAAGTGGGAAGTTCTAGGAATTAAGCAACCCATTACACAATTTGCAGTTCTTATTCTCAGCTGTCATCCTGAGGTTTGCCGGTGCCTCTGAAGTCGGAGCACACCCACAGCCTCAGGAGTTCGAGCCTGGCCAGCTGGCTGCCCTGCACAGTGAGCTCTGCTGGGCAGGGGGAGCTGCTCCACAGCCTGCTCCAGTCCTCAAGGAGCACAGCCAGCTCTGCCTTGCAGTGTGTTACCCCAGCTTAAACTGATGGTAACACTGCAGGAGCAGCTGCCCAGTGAAGGTGCACCCCCAGAGTTTTCTATCCTCCCAAATTCATTTCAGCAGGGACTAGGCTGAGTTGCATCAGCTCAACTTTTTTGTGTGGCAGGAACACACCAGCAGAATGTTGTTACCTGTTCTGAGGCATGAATTTTTAAGCTGTGGTAACTTCATCATTTAGTTTATACACAAGAGGCAAAACATACTTTAAATATATTTGCAAGACAAGTTGAGACACATTTAACTGTCTAGGTTAAGAGTTTGGCCACAAACAAATAAATACACAGACACAGAGTTTAGCAAACTCCAGAAAACTAAAGCAATAAGTTCCTTAATGCTCAGCAACACAAAGTGAAATTAAAATTAAACTTTGGAAAAAAACAAACTAATTTATAAATGAAAACTTCAGAGAAGAGGTAAGCTTTCTACAACTGACAATCAAAAACCCTACAACATTTATTATATTTAAACCAAAGTCTTTGTGATTATAGGTTTGCAATTAGCAATTTTCTAACTGCTCGAACTGTTCCTGAATGAATACCAGTTTCCCTTTTTTTTCTATCCTTATTTTCAATTTCATTGAAATATTAATGGATGCCTTTGTGTCTACATTTCCTTATCCACTTTTTTGGCACACATTCCCACTCTTCCATAGCAGAAATTTTCTACTGTCTTTGACTACGAAGAGTACATGGGAAAGACTACTAATGAATGGAGATGCTGGGAGCATTGGCTCAGTTTGAATGGCCTGAAACTGGTTAATTGCAAGGCTGGCTAAAGACAACCAACACCAAGTGCTGATGAGTACAAAAAAACACTACAGAAACAAAAAGAAGCGAGTAGTAAAGTTTTTGGTTTGTTAAATACCTGGAAGTTTCTTCAATTTATTTCCATTTAAGGGCTACCTTTCCATTTAAGGGAAGGACTACCAAAATAGTTTAAAATACTGAAATGTGCTGTGTCCCCACACAGGCAGACATTTAAAAGAAAATTCCTCGTACTGATATATCTGGTTGGTGATCAGGTAACAACACCCACAACATCTCTCAAGTTGCTACTGTGAGTCATTATTTCTTTGTGAAAGAGTGTTTTGCTTGTAGAGCAGGAGTCAGTAAACAAAATAAAAGGTTTTCAGGTATCTTTTAAACTTATCAAAATCCTGCTCTCACAAATCTAGCATTTGAAAGGAAAACAGTATCCAGGCATCAAGTAAGTAGCAGAGAACTTAAAAAAAAATCCCCTTTCAGTCATGTTCACCCTTGCCTGCAAGGAACAAGCTCACGACAGGAAGCACAACTACACTATCCTGACCACTCTGTGAAATACACAATCAACCATCTCAGTCTAGTGGTCATGTACAAGACTAAAAGCTATTTAAAGCAAGCATCCAAATTCTATTTGAAAAAAGCAGTATCAAGAAAAAACCCCAAACAAACACAAAAAGCAAACCACAGTTGCTTCACTCTTTGCAGTTCAAGAGCAGGAAAAACTAACAGTGACATCAGACACATCTCTCAGAAGCATAAAACAGAACTGGACTTTTTTTTTCCATTAGGGACAAAATAAAACACCTCTTGGGACACAGAAACAACCAGAAAGTAAACCTTTCAATACTACGTGAAATGAAGAAGCTTCTTCCTGAATAAATATGTAGCTTTATAAAAAGGAGGCAGCCCAAGAAGGCTGTTTGCTGCAAGAGCTGAACAGTCCCACAAGCGCCGCGTTTCTTACCGGTACCCGGCTGAGAGGGGGCTTTGAGGGAGAGGTCCCCGCTTTCACTGCTGCTGTGGCGATGCTGCTCGAGGCCGAGATGTAGCTCACTGGGGTGATCACTTGCCCAGGAGTGGCAACCGGAGTCAGCACTGGCAAGCCAGTTGGTCCAAGAGGCAAACTGCTTGGAGGTATACAAGTGCTAATGGATGTCAGGGGTTTGGTTGGTGCGACAGCAGTGGTTGGGATCCCGGGAACAACTGTGGTTTCCATCACCAGCGAGGTCTCCAGAGACACCGACGGATGCACCGTTCCCACGTTCCCATGCTCGCTGAAGAGAGACCGCAGCTTTTCTTCCAGGGTCTTTATATCATCGATACCAGGGGCTTTAGACTGAGCATCAGCATCAGCCTCCAGACAGTGAACGTGAGGCTGGTTGGGCAATGGAGCTGGTTGAGGCTGGCTGTGTATCAAAGTCTGCTGGACTGCAGGCAAGTTAGTGACTGGTTGTGGCAAGACACCAGGTAAGGGAACCTGGGGCAGCATGGGTGTTGCACCTGAAATCTGGGGTAGGACAGGTGTTGATGTAATTCCTGATGGAACAAGTAAGGGATGGATCACTGGCTGAGAGACCGAAGCACATATGCTTGATGCTACTGAGGATGATAAAGGTGCCGAGATTGGAAGAGATAAGCCAGCTGCATTGCAGGGATGTGATTTATCCAGAGAGTGGCCAGTCTCAGGTAGTGACTGTGGAGCGCTTACGACTGTTGTTTCTGCCAGACTGCACACAGAGCCACTGCTACTGAGCTGAGGAAGCTGCAAAGCCACGTTCTGAGCCAGAGACAGGGCAACAGATGTCTGTGGTGCTGCCATACTACTCACAATCTGAGGAGTAGACTGAGATGTCACAGCCGGTGCCACAGCACCGAGACCAGTGACACCAGGAACCTGGGTAGATGGCAGTGCCAAAGACGATGGTGTGCTGATACTGGGGGCAATGTCTGCAGTCACTGGTTGAGCAGGCTGAGATGTGGCAGATAAGGAGAAAGAAGCAGGGGCGCTCACGCTGGAAGTGACACCGGTCGATTGCTGTCCCGACTGTGAGGCTGGAGGTGGAGAAATAGAGCTTGGCACACTTGTGCTTGGTGCAGCTCCAACAGCTGCATTTTCTGAAGGCAAAGTAACAGATCCTGGAAGAGAAACACCGGTGCTGGAGGAAACAGATACTGAAGAAGTAGCCACAGATGCAGGAGTCGCACCACTGCCCGCCATGGTAGAAAGTGCAGGTGGAAATGGTGGTATTGTTTGATTGAACACTGGAGGAGCTGTGCTAGGTCCTTCTGTCATCTGAGCATGCCCCATCTCAGAGAAAGCTTGCTGCAAGCTCAGTGATGATGCTGAGTGGGACAGATTCATTCCAGGACCATGTACTGGAGATGCTGCAACTGGAAGAAAACAAAATTACTAGTTCAATACAGTATTATTGTCTATGGCTAGACTAAGACCACATTTACCTCTTAGCATAAAAAAACCCCAACAAACCAAACAAAAAGCCCACACCAAAACAACAAGACACACAAATCCAGGCTGATACTAAAATACAAAATTAAAGTTTCAGAGTCTTGCAGATAGCCCATCAGCAGTTCTTCTCCAAGAATCCTGAACAATATGACCCAAACTATGGTCACCTCTTACCAGCACCAACAGTTCCTTACTTCCCTGAGTACTTTAGCAAGTCTTCAGGAACCGTTTAGTTACCTAATCTCACAGTTTTGATAACCATGTCTTAGGTATCAGCTTTCAGGAGTTCAGACAACTCACCCATATCCGAAGCTTCGTTTCCCCCAGAAACAGCAGATGTGAAAAAGCCCTGTTCTTTCAGTCGGCTCTCGGGGACAGGGCTGACAATGAACCGTCTTCCCGCCGAGTGAACAACCTGGGTAAAGGAGCTAGAAGGAACCCCTAAACAGAAAGAAGGTGGATGTTTAGTGACACGTGGTTGTAACTAAATACATAACCTGCAATATGGAATGTGCACTCCATCATACAAAATAAAAACTTGGCTGCACCCATCCGCTGAAACAGAAAAAGGTAACTGTTGAAAAAAAATCACAAAAGACTTACCTATTCTTTGTGGCATGGAAGATGTAGGATCTGGCTGTTTGAACTCTAATTTCTGTAAAGTAAGATAAAATTTAAACTTCTATTCTGAAACAGAAACCCACAATAGTTCTTTGTTTAAGATAGTTCTCAGCAATTTTTTTTACTGAAATGTGGGCATTTAAGGGAAGCAGTACCTGGGACCCAAGCACCATCACCGAACTAGAGGAATTCTGCCCAGATAAATGTCAGCTACAGAGTTTTTAGAGACTCTCGGCGTAGTGACTGTCAATGTAACAATCTGATCTAAAAATTCTTTTGGAAATCCAACTCATTTCCACAAACATTCTACAGATAAATGGATTTTCCAAACTAGTTCTGGGTGTAATTAAGGCAGAGATTCAGGAAATGTCACCCCTTTCAGCACCCAGCAAACAGTTTCAAAACCTGTGTTTCCTAACCGAGCTATCCAATCTCTTAGTACTTCACTGGGTGGAGGGCCTGAGACCAGGTTCTCAGTGTTTAGTGAGCAGCACAGGGTTGGGGTTTTACTGTCCTACCTCACAATAATCTCAAATCCAAGAAGCATGAGCATTTAAGACTGTCTGTTTAGTGGCCTGTTAGGAGATTCAGCAGCTTCGGAAGTCTTCAAACACATCAAAAAGTAAGAGGTCTGTTATTTAGCTTTCTAACTTAATTTTAGGCACTCACTCTGATATGAAGCTCTCTCTTTTTGTCTTTTAATTATTCAACTTTGGTATCTCTCATGACAGGAAGTTTCTATTTCTAGCTAGCTCTACTCACAAAACCATACCACCCAAAATGGAAGATACAAACAGCTGAGGCACTCTGTCCTTCACATACCTGCGACCCTGGGAAGAAGCCGTCGTCTTTTGTCTGCATACTCTCCAACCCCTGATCCCCTTCTGGCTCCACGCTTGCATCCTCACTGAGCATTTCATCTGCTTTCTCAATAATCTCTCGTACCTGTTCTACAAAGGAGTCTCGCTCTGTTGCTAAAATAAACTCATTCTGCACCTGCAAAGAGAACAAAGCAACATTAATTTTCCACAAACAATTTCAAAATATATATTGAATAACTACAATTTACTCTTGGTGCTAATGTTTGTCTTCTGTCATGGTTTGACCCTGGGNCAGGATGAAGGTGGTGACACCTTAGAGAAAAACAATTGTTTCTCAAATTATCTCCAGCACAGAAGTGTGTGCCCTGGTTTAATCTTTGCTGTGGAACAACATTCAATCTCACTTCTTCATCAAACTGTCACCTCAATCTTTACTCAGCACAGAGAAATGTAAAATCAGCAGCCTTATCTTACTGCAATTCCTCCTGTCTAATGAACACAATGTGCATTAAGAGACACATTTAAAGAGAACTGTATTTCTCTTTAATTGAAGAGAATTAAGAAAAGAAATTGAAAATTCTGAATCACAAGATGCCTTCTGTGCTTCTCTCTTTCCATGCCATGTACAACTTCTCCTCCGTGCAGGCTGCACATCACTGACTTAAAGTCTGGCTGTGGTACACAAAAGCCAGTATGAAATATGTTCCAAATACAGGGAGAGGAAGATTACTCAGCCTGTCTAGTTCCAGTACATTGTATTGCTTTTTGAAAATACCTTCTCTTGCTTATGTTGGATAAAGTTACTTTAAACAAATACACTTGGTAGTTAGGAAGATATTTTTGATTTGGTCTAACACATGAGAATATTCTGCCTCCTGAAATTATGTATGACAAAACTCGTAGAGACACTCTATGAATCAGAAGTAGAGCTGTCAGTCACAGACTCTCTGCTGGAAAAGAGAAACTGCCTCAGAGGTAAAGCCTGAGACACTGCTTTTACATTAAATTCCTGGGATGCTGGTTCACAAAAAGGAAAGTCAGGCCTGATGTGCTTCTATCAGCCTTTGCAAAGCAGAATACTTCACTAGTTAAAGAAACCTTCAGTACTTTAAGTTTAGAACAACAGACACCTGTATGGGGTATGCCAAACAGTATCACGATTGAAAGGAAACAAGGAAGTCTTGCAATCAAAAGTTTGCTCAGTATTCAGTAAGGGACCAATGAGCACAATGTTCCAGATTTAGATGTTTAAATTAGGTTGCACACTTTTAACTATGTGACTGCATTTTGGATGCAAAGTTCACTTACTTTGCTTCTACTCATCTTTAAATATTTGCATTTTTTGTTGCTTGGAGAGTGTTTGTGTGTTAGTTTTGGTTTTGCTTGTTTAGTTTTTATAAATCAAACATGCTCTCTTATTTCTCCATAGGATCACTTTAGGTATAAGGTGAAGAAAGACATCTGTGTACTCTCCATATTTCCTGGCACATGACTTCATGTTATTGACTTCTTTACTGTGATAATATATGTACCTAGCCAAGAACCAACTTCTTCCTCTTTCTCAGAAAGCCCTTAGGGGCAGAGATAATTCCTCCCATATTTGGTTCCTTTTGACAAGTACAAAAGCAGCACATGCCAACTCAGATTCTGCCACCTCTCTCAGCAAAAGATAAATACTGCACAGGCGCCCAAGAAGATGGCAGAGATACTGTGTTTTGTCATCTCCCCTGTCTCCATTAACACTAAAACCATCTCAGGCTTATTTAGACTGCACCAGACCAAAACCACGAGTTTAAATTAAAAAATAAAGAAGGGAGTTCTAGTCTGTGCTACTCAGTACTCTCATTTAAAAGTATCTCTACAGGGCAAATTCTTTCCTCTGCCTGGTCATCATACATTGAATGGAGAAGTTTTTTTTTCTTTTGCTGAAGTCAAAAGCAGCATCAGTCACTATGTACTTTCAGAAACCAAAATGCAATTCCCCTTTCGTACTTTAAAGGCAGAACCTACCCATTTTAATTAACAACAGTGGCGAAACACTTGAAGAGTAAGAAGATCTAGCAATGTCTGCTCTTAGAAAAGCAAACAGAATTTTTTTAACCTGGCACTTCCAGAAGGTCGTCTGCAGTTTTAAAATGTCAGATTGAAAAAAAAGAAAACAACCAAGAAAACAGGAGCAGTTTTACCTGATAAAAACCTCAATTCTAACCTAACAACTGACACAAATTTTCATACGACTTGTGCATGGAACATTAGTTAACAATCAGACTGCTAAACCGCTCTGTGCCAAATTCCTGGTTGTGGTTGTGTACCAATAAGATGAACACACACCATGCTACATGGAAGAGCAATTCTGAAACACAAACAAAAAAATACGACTGACTGGACTGTTCACCTCTAAAATATATCTTACCATAATTGAAGCTATTTCCTCAGGGTTATCACCATCCAAATCAAATTTGAAAGTAACCATTTTCCGATTGTGTGTCTCTAGCTGGCATTCCACTACCCGATCACCTTTGTTCGAAACCTAAAGCAAAGAAAATAATACTTCAAACCAAAAGCACAAGAATCTAAGACTTCTGCTTTAAAATTCACTGAGACAAACTAGCAGTACTGGTGTAATACAAACATGTTCTATCTTTCCAGTCTAATAAATGATGCCACATAGAACATGATTTTTGTACACGTGATGCCCTAGGTTTGAACTTTTATATTTTTCAAATCCTGTACTGCCTGGTGTGTAACTCTGCAGTTCCGTGGGCTGTGAGCTGCTGTTCTCTCCTGCTGGTTAGACACAACAAACCTCTCTGGGTTTGCTCTTCAAGGACACCTTGATTGTCCCAGGCCCCAAAATGTGTAAACTAAAAGCCTTTGAAGATGAGGGGCAAACTTGGGGTAATTACATCATTAACTGAAGTTATAATTGGAGAATTAAACCTGATATGCAAATGGACCAAACTTATAAATAAAAGTGTGAAGAACCCATGACTCGGCATCCATCTTGGATGGAGCCCCTCGTAGGCTTTACACTCCCAAGGTGTACCTTTGAAGGCCCTTCACATAAATACCTACTTTTATTCTATTATTCTTGTCCAGCCTCTGCTTTTAGGTAGCCACTTCAAGACATCATGAAGATACACTAAATATTCTGGAATATCCTGTGGAACCACTGGTAGCTAAGCAAGCCAATTTTACCTCATCTACTGCTCCAAAAAGCTCTTAATGGATGATACTTGGAATGCTTGTAGAGGCTCAAAAATATATTGTGACTACTAAACTGTCCCTAAAATGAAACATACTCACATTCAGAATTCTCAGTTTCGGCCTCGAAGTCTTCTCGTGGCGAGAGCGGCTGCGGACAGACCTGCGCATGTGACGTTTCGTCGTCCTCCCTTCGTGCCTCCCACTGGAAGCTGGGACATTCTCGTTGCCATCACTCAGTCCTGAAGCAACATCAGAATGCGCACTGGAAACAAAAGGCACCTTCCTGTTAGCACCCATGCGTTCCAGCACTGCAGCGATACTCTTTAACCTGTCACACCATGTTCTGCTCTGGGAAGTGCTAGATGTGCGCCAATCGCCGAGCAGAGGAAAAGAGCCCTGTCACCACCTTGGGTTGCTTAAATACAAATTCTAACAGTAATTATTTTGCTACACTTCTTGCAAGCTGAGTTGTACAAATCTACCTTATGTTTTCAAGCTATTTGGAGTTTGAATACTACTTAAGTGCCAAAAGGACAAAAAAAACCATCTCTTATGATCCATTTGGCATGACAAAGGAAGAAGAACTGGAAGTTATTCACTGTACACAATCTTATTTATTCGCTCCATACCCTACCATAAATCACAACCTCCTCCACCCTTCATGACCCTATTTTTCCTCTAGGAACTTTATTTACTCACATCCTCAAGAACGCTCTCAGTGAAAAAAGAAAAAACATCCCTGGTGAAAAAATATATCTAAAGATTATCCATGGAAGTGTAATCTAACTCATGACATTGAAATTCAGTTTGGCGAAGAGAAGCAATGCTCACCTATCCATAGAAGAAGCCAAAGGGGTAGACTGAGCAGGCTGCGTTGCTGGAAGAGTCTCTGAAGAAGCAGTCTGTGACACTCCCTGAGTACCCTATTGAATAGAGACCTACAATCAAGAACCCCCCAAAGAGTACAGTTCCTCTTCAAGCAACCCAGTAGTCTTCCATGTTTCCTCCCAAACCAGTTGTAAAGCTGAAAGCTCTGCCTTTTTAGAAGTGTAAACAGCTGGCATCTAGACAGCTTTAGTTTACAAAATACTCTAGAGCAAACTGCAGTGAAGCAAAACGTCATCTGAGGAGGGGTGAGGAGAGGAAACCAGCCAACCCTTTCTACTGAGACATGTGACTACAGTTTGCCATGCAGTTACAGTCTTACTAACAGAATGTGCAAAAGGCAAGCCAACGCAGAACACAAAGACAATTCCAATTCTCCCCGCAAGAACCACACTGCAGGGAATAGGCATAATGACAGATTCTCAGACCCTATCGACTGCAGTTTGTCTTTGATACGGCAAAAATGTTCTACAGTACTAGCAAGAAGTGAAGTGTTTTACTGCTTTTTGCCTGCAGGATGCACACTCACTTCCCAACAGAACAACCAGTGGCAACAAGGTCCCCACATGGGCATGACATTCTGCTGTAAGAAAAAGGTAATTTGAAATATTAACTTCCACCTGAAGACAAGCACAGAAGGGATTAGCTCCCCACAGAGATACACTGTTGCATCAGTCAAACATCCAAAACCTACTGTTACATTATATTCCATGTATTTACCTCCACGACTGCCTGCTGCGAGGAGGCAGATGAGGCCTGTTGTGCTAAACTCACAGGAGGCTGGGGCACCTGAACCTGTCCTCCCAGGCTGCCCATGGAGACCAAAACGTTCTGTTCCCCATACGGCTGCACAACAGGGGCAAGGTAGCCTGACTGGGCCATTGCATCTGTGGGCAAGGGAGGGGACAGCACAGCAGAAGGAATGCTGGCAGAGGCCACAGCAGAGGAAGGTGCAACGTTCGAGTCCCCCGGGTACTGCGGCGCCAGCCGAGACGGGAAGCCCTGTAACAGAAATCAGGGAATCCAGTCAGTCAATGCCAGAGCTAAGTAGGAAACAAGGCAGTAACAGAAAAAATATCAATTCCAGGGGCACGTTCCAAACTTCTGTACTTGTTCAAGCACTCCCAAAGTCTTCCCAAAGATGTGGAGCAAACTGCTCATGCAGCCAGCATGCAAGTCACCATGCCTGAACAAGCAAACTCCCACTCATAGTCCCAAGTCTTAGGCAAAACAATCTTCATCTCCCAACTCGTGCAGCTGTCTATATAGCTTAAGATTTTAAAGCCTGAGATTAGAAATGAGCTTGAAGAATTTTCAGGCTGAACAAATACGCCTCAGATGTTATACAACTGCTGCTGATTCTTGAGATTAAATAGCAAAACCACTCTTGTGTTCCTCCTGTCCTCTTGTAATGAGCTGACCCCGAAACAAGGAGCACTTTTATCATTATTCAGGTTGCCACTTTTATAGTGAGTGATCACACAAAGTCGCTGAAGCAGTCTGTGCCCACCAGTCTAGCAGTTCACAACCAGCATCAGGTACTTACGTCACATCCAAGATCCATGCTGCCTGACTGATTTCTATGAATTCCCTGTCCCACCCCTTCCCACACTTGGAATGAAATACTGACATTGTTGAATATGCTGCCATTGATTTTCTTTCCAACACACATCCACTATTTTTAAAGTCACAAGTTCTTATTTTCTTTTTCCTCAAGCTGACAGATCTCTTGAATATATAGCTGTCCTCTCTCACACAGTGGTTGAACAAAGCCCTGCACTACGATTCTGTCATTTTAGACAAATTCCAGTGCCAAATGTGAAAAATTCAAAACACATGGTTGTCCAAGGACTTTTTTCTTCTCTCCTCCTTAAAACGGTTCTTTGCCACACAACAGAATTTATCTTAGTGGCTTAATGGCTCTCATATGAGAAGTGAGCTGGCCAGGGCACACAGCTCAGATCCGGTACCTTAGAGGAACGGGCAAAAATGTGGAGAAGAGGTCTGCTGGCTTGCAACAATACCTGGTAAAGAGCATCTCCAGCAGGAAGTGAAGCTTCAGCAGCTTGTCCAATGCTGACTGGCAATCCCACGGACTGGACAGCCGGCTGCAGGAGCTGCGGGAGAACCTGGCTGGGCAGCTGAGCCACAGGCTGCATCAGTGTGGGGAGCTGGCTAGGGACAGCGGTTGGTCCTACAGGAACAGCAGCTGCCGCAGCAGACGTTGCCAGCGTGAGCAGTGGCTGATTCATGCCAGCTGCCAATGAAATGGGCAGCGACTGGAAACCTGGCTGAGCCACTGTCACGTGAGGAGCTGCTACAGGCAACTGAGACACTGGGAACTGGGGAACCACGGAAGTTGGCAAGGCCTGTCCCACGGGTAGAAAATGAGAGCCAATGGGGACTGATGGGGCAACTGAAGGCTGAGGGAGAGAAGATGCTGCAACAGGTAATTGAGGCTCGCCTTGGATGATCGACACTGGTTGGGAAACAGGAAGCTGGGGAGGTAAAGAAAATAGAGATAGATTTTTTTTTAAAGCAGGGTTGCGGAAAGCAGAGTTTTACACATTAGTCAAAGAAAGCATTATTCAAGTTACAGCACTCTGTTAAAGTGGCTGGGGAGCACAGTTGGCAGAGTGGCTGGGAAGCTGGCTGGAGTTCCAAACAGTCCTCACTTTGCAACACTTCCCTTGAAGAACTCAACAGGCTCTTAAAACAGACACCCACAGAGGGCGAAAGAGCAACATCTGAATACCCTGAAGCACTGATTTGTGCATAAACAGAATCAAATTCCCCTCAACTCTGTCGCCAGACCCAAGCCTGCCTTCTTACAGCAAAGAAGTGCAAATCTTACAACAAATCTGTCAGCTTTGAGTATGGGGACTAAAGGAAAGGAGTACCAAAATCCACTGTGCCAGCATTCAGGGAATGGCAGGGGATATGTCAATTAAAGCCAGCAAATGATGCAACTGGAAAGGCAGTTTAGATGAACAAGCAACAAAACAATAATTTTAAAAACAAAATTGTGGCTCACACATTCAACAGAGATATGAGCCAAAATGAAGCAATATTCAGTAACAGAAGCTTCTTGACCACGAAGTAAAGGAGAAGAGCTGAGTAAGAAAGATGACAGAATGAAGAAAGGAGTCCTATAGTTCACTACCTAAGTAAGTGAATATGTTTCACACATGTAATGGTGCAGAAGATAGAGAGTGTATGGGAAACAGAGAAATGACAATTTCCTGAAAATCCATTCACAATACACCATTCGTCAATATGCCTCCTGATATTTTTGACAGTTTAAAGATCTTTGTGCATGGAAGTGCTCTCCTTCCCTCAAATTACTCATGACTGCCACGTCTGAAAGGGTTTCCAACACATTTTCCAACAAAACTGACAGTTGTAGTACACTAAGAATACTCTTGTTTGGATGAATGTTTTGGAACCATTAGAAAAGATGACAGAAGTGAAAGCAGCAGCATATTGAATTTACCAGCTGTGAAGAAGAAAAAAAAAAATCATCTACTAGAAAGAATTTTGTTTACCTGTGTCCCAGCTGCTGCCTGAGGCATTGGCATGATCTGTGAAGTTTGAGTTTGAGAGACAGTTTGTGCAGGAGTGGTGCTGGCAGAAACTGAGGGCTGCTGAAGCTGGTATTGTCCAGGCTGTTGGGAAGAGGCTGGCTGCTGTGTACTCTGTAGTAGGAAAAAGAGGCAGAAGCTGTATTTCCCCCCCAACAGCAATTTTTTAAAGCATATCCTACTTAAATTCTGCTTTTTACTCTCTCCTAAGTGGTATCAGTGGTTCTTCAGAAAACGCCAAGTCAGTTAAGCTTTAGGAATTACTTATTAGCATTACTAATACAATTCCACTATCGGCACCAAATCTTGCAACAGAATTCTTTCACCTGTGAAACCAAGAATGAATATTGTATAAAGACAAGGCAGTTAAGAGAAGAGAATGTTGCAGATCAGATTTCCAGTTAGAAGAAATCATGAGAATGAAGTCTGACTGCCTACATAGTCTAATTTGCAAATCCTGACGTGTCTCCCCTTGAACAGGGCCACCACTGCAAGCTCAGGTGGGAGCTGAGGAAGACAGGCATGGGAAAACAAGCATTAAGGTGATTTTTAAAATAAATTTCAGAAAGTCAGTGTGTATCTCATAGCGTATTAGACTGGGTGAGAACCAGAGGATTCCTTTGCTGCACAACTATGGGTCAAATGGTGACAGAGGTAGTCAATTGCTCTTAAAAGAGTGATCAGAATTTTATACTATGAGTACTTCAGTCCTGAGTTCAGGAACTATGATCTCACCTGTTGAGTAGGCTGGGATGGCACTGATGCATTGCTTGAGGCTGGCTGGCCTTGCACCTGTGTCTGCAGGAAAAAAAAAAGAGAATCAGCTGAGGAAAACCCTATGGTTTCTGCTGCAGGCAGTTAAAATCATCTCTGCCTGGAATGATCTGGTTGGATTAGGTTTCTAGCTTGTCCTTTTGGACAAGCAGTCCTTCTGGCCAAATGCCATTACGACAACCAGAACAAAGCAGAGTGATCTGGAGGAGTTCTGAACTTCATTTTAAGTCTTCCAAAATAACCAATACAGAAAGACTCTGCAACCCACACGCCCCTCAACATGAGACAGATCAGCCTACCAGCTTTTTCTTCCACTGGTGATGCTTTAAGAGCAGGATGCCTTGGTATGGTAACTGGAAATAGACGCATTAAGTTTTACCTCTACGTGTGTTCTAAACACAGCCAGGTGGGGCAACAAAAGAGGGCTACACGGAAATAAAGCTATCCATAAAAAAACCAAGCATGAAGAGACACAGAATTCTAGACCAATTACAAAGTACCCAGTACACACAGATGTCATGAGTTACCTTTGAGAAGCATGTCAAAACACAGGCTAATAATAATTTCCAGAGTCGCTACCATTCAAAGGCTCCCAAGAATCAGATATGGAGAAATATGGGGGTTCACATTCTAGCTAAGACAGAACTTTTGAGTAAGCAACGAAAAAAATGGATGAGTGGCATACAAATGAACGTGGAAGATGCAGAGGAAAATGGAATGGATTTTCATTATTATTTTTGTGGCTGCAATTTTTTTATCAGATCCCAGGATCTGCATTATTATTTTTGTGACAACTGCATTTCTTTATCAGCTCCTGGGAGAGAACTAGACAAAGACCTCCAGATGAGTTCCCTGAGCATGCACCACTTGGGTGAACTGCCTTTGTAAGAAGCATATCTGGTGCATATGTATCATATCAGAAATCTCCATGAATTCCTTAATGCTGTGATCATTCAGCTCACAGAAGTTCATTAGGAACAAGTCTGTTAAAATTACATACTTTTCTAATTATGGAAACTTTGGGGAAAGCAGACTGCCAATGAAGAGAACCATTTTTTTCTTTGCTGTTTTAGAAGCTTGAGGCCCTTACTGGCTAGGATCTAAACATGTGCTACATCCCACTGTTGTAACATCTGTTCACATTGACTCAGTTTGGGTTTCAAATTCTCATCTTCTAATAAATTAGATAAAAGATCCCAGAACTTGTATTTTGCAAAAAAACATGACCTCTTTTTTTGTTTTCCAGATGTATTCTGTATCCATCAGAATTCCCCTCCTGAGTTTAACAAAGGCTTATGGAGAAAAAATCTCCATGTAGTTTTCAAAGTTCTTGAGCAGGAGATTCATTCTACAAATTCTACAGTACAGCAATTGCTCTCTCTTAGACTAGTGATTAAAGCTGTTCCAGCTATACTAAAACACCTTTAATATCCTTTACAGAAAGCCTTAAATACTTAGTTCTTGATCTTAACACAGAAAGCAAAATGATTCTCCTTCACACAAATCCCAAAGTTGCCAAGACTCCAGTAACTAAAATGTCAAAGCCCCTAATTCCAAGGACAAAAGAGAAGTCTACTTAAAGCAAATCCTCTCTTTTCACAGAAAGGTATGAGACTTCAGACTAGGAGTGCAGACACAATGCATATAGACACACACCTCACAGTCACGGTGTACAGAAAAGTGACCATTGCAAATGCAAATACCACACAGGCTGATAAAACACACATCTTCAAACTAAGCTTCAGGCCTCACGTTTTGCTATGCAAAAGGACACCACATAAGGCTTATAAAGTGGCAATACCAATTAGCAACAGTTGTTTGTGCCATTAATCAACTATTCAGCCTGTTTAGCTTCTTCAAATACTTGTTCAACAAATACATTTCCAAACCCGTGTACATGTGCATAACACAGCTCCTTCCATTCCTCTCTTCCCACTTTCTTTCCCCAAGTCTAGAAAAAGCTCTTGCATTTTGGACCATCACCAAAATAACCTTGTTGTCTAATGAAACATTATTTGTATTAAAGTTCAACTTCAAATAACACATTAAAATGGCTACAGAGCAGCTACAGAAACACAAAGCAAGTTTTACTATCACTGCTGATTCTAACTGTGGAGAAGACACATTTCATTAAAACCACTGTTTAAAAGCCAATTTGGTACTCCAGCTATCTCTCACCAAAAGAACAGCTAGTCCCAGGAGGAACATGGACCATTTTTTACTTTTAACACAAAAGCCCTACCAATATTTCAGCCAAATCTGAACACAAGTCTGAAACGGTTGCTAATGCCTCATTACTTCATAGCAACCCGCTTAAGTTAAAGAGATCCTAGTACAGACTTGGTGGAAAGACACCCCCATGAATGCTAATCCTTAGAACCACATGGAGCAGGTCTAAAAGCAATGTTTCCCTTTTAGTGCCAGGTATAACTTATAAAAAGCAGTGAAATTCTGGAAGGGTTTGCTCCTGTAACCTGAGGATAGGATGCAGGTGGTCCTGATGAAAGCGAGGTGGACAAGGCCTGCTGAGTTGAGGTTCCCTGGGGGAAGCAGATGAAGAGCTGTGACTCTTGCAACACCTTCTGAGTCAGCTGAACAATGGGCAATGAGAAGTCTGAACCAAAAGCAGAAGATGATCCCCCTGTAGGGGGAGGAGACTGGAAATCACCAGTGTCAGAGGAAGTCAGTTGTGAGGAATCACTGGAGTATTCTGGGCTTCCTTCCGGCCAGCTGCGCCTGGCCGAGCCCCCTCTGGGACCCGCTAACCCAGCACCAAGATAGTTACACTGCTCCTCTGTCACAGGCTGAAGCCGACCATGCGACCCTATGCCTTGGGTGGACTCCTCTTGACTGGTCTCCATAGAGCCCCGGCGACTTCTGTAGGCCCGCGGGGGTAAAGCTGCCCCTTCTGCCGGAGCAGAGCTCTGTGTGTGCACATGGAACTCAAAGACACAGCTCGCTCTGCCATCACCGCTGTGAGAGAGCACAGCCGGGGCAGAGTGTGGAACAAATACCTGGTGGAACGTCATCTGAGCTGGGTCTGCACTCAGAGGAGCTGAAACACTGGATAATGGAGAAAGGGGACCCATCCCAGAATCCAGCCTCAGGTTCTGAATGTGTCTTGCCAGGTATGTTTGCCCCGATTGAAAGTCGAACACAGAGCTTTGTGGAGGACCACCTTGCCCATGGTTTGACTCAGAGACCTGCTTCAAATGCTGTTCGGTCGCGTGAGCGTTACAAGCTACTTGATCATACTGCTCCGATACCTGGGACGGGTAGTGCATGCCCACCAAGTACACAGCTTCTGGATGCATCCTGTAGTGAGCATCCTCTGGAGGTGTTGGTCCAGATCTATAGTCACTGTGGACAGGAGCTTGCTCAAACACGGGATTAACTTGCACATGCAGAGGCTCTCCAGCGACTCTCTGAGCTGCTGTGCCCAGCATAACAAATGCCTCTGGAGTCCAATTGGTGGGACTACCACCAGGCGGAACTAAACTCTGGCCAGTCTTCAGCAATGGCTGGAAGTGGCAAGTTTGAGCTTCCAAAAATGAAGTGCTCTTGCGCCGCTGAGCAATTGCCACCTTCGGCGGGCAGACAGGTGGTGGTGAGAAAGACACTGGCCGTTCATGAACGGTTGGGAAAAATATCTGTGAGTCTGGGAACGGTGGTGTTCCCCCACGAGGATGCTGAGGCTGTATTGACATGAACAAGACAGGTAATTCATACATTAAAAGTGAAAGCACATCAACATGCACAGTTCACTAGGCAGTTCTGTGAAGTAACTTTATAGAATTCATACTCAATTCATGGTCAAAAACATACAGTACTTAGGAAATTTAGGTGAGTTGTAAATATCCATTAAATACATCCATGGCAGGCATAGCTACAAATGGGAACATTTGCTGGTGTTAGAGCTGCTTTTCCAGTTCCATTCCAGTAGTTCACAAGAAGAAACCAATTTTGCTCCTGACAATGGAATGAGACATTGTCATGGCCTATCCATTGTGATCAGTGCTTGAAATCCAATCAAACCCCTGAGGTCACTGCCATATGTGGAATATGAAATTCAGAACTGGAGAGCAGCAACAATGCAGAGCCTCTAATTTGCACTTAGAAGATGACATTAGATCACAGTATTTTCCAATACAAAAACCACAGTGCTAGTGTCCTGTATGCTATCCAAAAAGCTAAAAAGAAAGCTTTTGTAAGACAAAATTGACCCATTCCAGCACAGAGGTAAAAAAACCCTATGATAAAACTGAAGAACCTCTGCCCAAATTCATCATCTCTCTTGATCCATTTAATCACTTGTGATCATACCTTCTCACATCGAAAATTAGCACTCTTCGAAACAAACTTAACTCTTGCCTGGACAATAAAACATTCACAGGTTTAATAACAGCAGAGTCCTCAGGCAATTCCACGCCATCTGATGCCCTACTTCAGACGAGGCTCATCTTAATTAAGAGTTGTAGGGAACATTTCACTGAAGAGAGTTCTACGCAAAAATGTCAAACAATTTAGTAATTTTGCATCTTTTCATCTCTGCCTGCAGTATGCGCAGAGACAATGTATTCTCTTCCCTATCGGAAAAAAAACTGGAGGAGTCAGTAGTAAATATACTGTCCAAGACAAAGGGCATTTATGACTTTTTCAGGTTGCTGTTTCCACATTGTTTACTTTCTCCCCAGCCTCTTTTGTCCGGAAAAGCAGCAGCAAATTTCCGTATTGACCGACGCTAATGAGAAGGTCCTACAGATGAAGTACTTTTCCTGTGTTCTAAACCTGGTTCCACTTACTTCATTTACACAAAAATGCTTCTCAAAACTTATTTTGTGTAAACTGAAGCTCAAAATTGAAAAGCAATGACCTCCTCTATTGCACGTTACCTCTGCATCTGACTTTCTAAGAAACATGAAACTATGGCTTCTTCCCATGAAGAAGCAGTTGAAGTGACATTGCTGATAAGAGTTTATAGAAAAAGCCTGAGAAGTATTCATACTCTTAATTTCTAATATCACTACCACAGCTAGCCAAAGCTTTAAGAATAACCAGCCATAGCAATCAGGCTTTAAAAGCTGGTTGTTTTGTGCAGGGCTTAATTAACACTCAGTGTTTACTTAGAAGTTGAAAAGTAAGTCTTCTGACTTTGAGTAATAAGAGCTAGTCTTCCCTTTACCTTCTGTGGTACAACTGGGTAATTTACATTTACACTATCCTAAAAGACAAGAAACAAGCAGTCAGCCACTGTTTGATGTTTATGTGTACTGCTTCATAGAAATAAATAAAAATAACAAAATCAACATTACAGCAGCACAGTATAAGGAACTGACTATTCAATTTCTCATTTAAAAAATGCCCAGAGCTCAGGATGTATTTAATGATAACTTATCTTACTGTGCCAGGAGGCAAATGGTAACACATACAGGACTGACAGAGAGGGAGGGCAGGCTGGAGCGTCGATGCTTGCGTGGAGAGGCAGAGTGCATGGGCAGGACACTTTCCAGGGCTTTAGAAAGCTTTTCTGCAAAGGTTTCTTCAGGGACAGTCCGAAGGTAGAAAGGAGAAAGAGGTGCAGACAGCGCTGGTGGTGGGGTGCAAGGAGCACTGAGAGGGATGCAGGACATACAGGGAAGAGCAGGAAGGTGGGGGACACAAACTGACATGCTACGACCACGTTGAGGCTAAAGGAGGAAAACAAAAGTTAAGAATTGAACACTTTGGAAAAAAAAAATAAAACCAGCAAAAACTATAATGAGGTAGAAAAGAAATGAAGACACACAATGAGAGGCCTAATATTGACTAGTATGTGGTACCACAAGGTATGAGAATGCTGAATGAATGCCAACACACACTGGGAACAGGCTGTGTGCACCTCTGAGGACCCAAGTTTGCCTTAGGTTACTGAGCAGTGTGGAAAGCTCTCTAGTAGCCTTATGAGAAACATGTGGAAGGCAGATGAGACAGAGAATGCCTTCTCTGGGGCCACAGACACAGCCCATACTGTGTGTACTCAAAGCATCTGGTAGTCTGACAAATAAAAACTTAGATACTAATGAGCTTTCACACATTCATTAGTTTTTAGAGAGAATGTGTGTTTACAGGTATCCTCTCAGCCTTACCAGTTCCTCTACTGGGGCAGTCCCTCTGCCTGAATTACGGGGACTAAATGTATGCAGCTGGCTCTTCATTAACTAAAACTTTACCATAAAAATTTAAACCTTACACCCTCTACAACATGAATTGTGGAAAAAAAGGCAGTTTAATGTGTGGAAAATTCAGTAAAATTAGTCTTAGACAAGCATCTTCCAGATGCTGGGCCAATAAAAACATCCAGATTTTGTAATCTTGCCACAATCCAGAAGGCCACAGGTCAAAGACCAATCAAATCAGAGAAGCAGAATAAAGTTTTGAGGTGGGAGTTGTTATTGCCTTTTTTTTTTTTGGTGTTGCATTATGTTTTGCTGTGGGTTTTCTGGTTAAGTGAATGGAAACATGGTATTTTTAAAGAGGCAGTATATGCTTCTTATGGATGTAATCCACAATATCTTAAACTAATTAAAATCAAATACAGACCTCCTAAGAGAAAACATCAAGATATTCAATGGAGATCTGACTTTCAAGATTTCTGTTTGAGAACTCTTGCTAGACTGATTAAAAATTTGGGAGAGAGGTGGAAAAGAATTCAAATGGCTAACTAAATACATCTTCATTTATTCCAAGGCAGGAGTAGTTATACATCATTCATTTATCTAAATAGTTCAGAAACATCTCCACTGATGGAAACTACAATACTTATCTGTCTTTTGTTGGGTACTAAAAAAATCCCCTCCCAAACAGTAATTCCATGCCGCAATTTAGGATTATCATTCCTTATTCTATCTAACAACAAGGTTGTGATCTGATTAGCCTCCTCCTATTTCATAGCAGCCTTTTACAGCTTTCTCTCTCCTCAAGCTTATCATTTATAGATTCAGTTATTTCAGTCTTCCCACATAAACCACATTTTTTCCTTTCTCCTGGGGTTTTTTTAACACTCTCCTCTGGATTTTCTCCCAAGCCACCGTCCAATTCACTCAACCAAGGTGTCCAGGACAGACTTACCAATAGCCAAGAGCAGAAATACTACTTCATATAATGGGATGTTTGCCTTTTTCATGACAGCATGATGTTTTTGACCATGTCCAGCTTGTGGTCCAATGTAATCCCAGATTATTTTTTTAATTTATTTCGTAAAATGGCTGCCTAGCCAGTGGTTACTCGTTATGTACTTATTTCAGTTTAAGCATGAACCTTGTACTTGTCCTGATCAAACTGCATTCTGTGATTCTTTTTAAGGCCATTTCTTCAGTCGTCAATACAATTTTGACCTCTCAGCCCCTTCCCAACAAAGGGTTAGTAGTTCCTGTAGTTCTGTCAGCCTCCTGGTACCACTGTTGTCATCATACAGCGTGAGCACATTTTTGCAGCAAACTAAGCAGCTTAGCTGTCCCTCTATCATATGCTTGTTCTCCCTCCTACTCCTCTCAAAAGATTATGGTCTTTCAACCTGGAAGCCAGCCATCACAAGAGAGTGACATGGCTTCTGGTCCAGTATGTGCCTACACACCAAAATACGGCTTACCCAGAAGAGCAGCTTATTTAGAGGGATTAAGAACTCATCATCAAGGACTGACAGTACCACACCCCAGGTTAAGTGTCTTTGAAAAAGATGGAGATGCTTTGATTGTGAGTGATACCAGCCTGTTTGCCAAAATCCTAGTTACACCAGTGATTCTGTAATAAAGCCTATGACCACAGGTACCAGAAATGAGGACCCTCAATCTTAAGTGTCACATCTTCTCCTTTATGGTATTACAATATTATACCATAATGTCTGCCTCAATCTTGGATTTTTATTTGTGTAAAGAACAAGCGACAAGGGAACCATTGAAGACAATATAAAAGTAGCAGAAGTTCTACTCCAGAGTTAGAATAGATTTCTGCATACTCTCTTACTCAGATCTACAAACATACCAAGGAAAAAACATACCAAAATAAAAGGGCAACACAAATGAACGTAGTAGGAAAAGTATTTGTGCCCAGTGCAGACTTTCCAGGGAAAAGGAATACGCATGATGAGCAAATCAACACAAGCTAGAAATAAAACCGGGAACAGGGATGTGGGGTCTTTTCAGTCTGGAGTTCTCACATGCAACATTCTGTAACAGTTAAAAAAGTCTTACCTGCAAAATCTGTAATCAAAGCCTCACAGAACACACATAGCAATTTCATACAGTGGCTTCAATTATTCTAATCCCTTCTTCAAACTAAACCAGCAGCTTGATGCCTGGTAACTTCATATACACATACACACACCACCTTCCCAAGCAAGATTAAATGCTTATTTTCATGAGATTGTCTTGTTCTGAGGACGTTACTTCCATCCACAAAAACAACTAACCCATCATTCTGCTTAATTGCAGCCAAGATTAAATAAAAGCTTTAAAGACAAAGATGCTCTTGCACTTTTCCCTCCCCCTCTAAAATCAGTCATCTTGCAAAAAAAGCCCCTGAACTACTCCCATGCAGAATTTGTATCCTGTGCAAAACAAAACATACACGGAAGATGGCCTGGCAGACTTTCCTCTCACCTCTCAACAGACACACAAAATCAAGTAATTCCATGCATCTGCAGTGCTGTGAGGTCTGGCTTACCGCTGCAGGCTGCTGGTATCCTCCATGCTGCTGGGACTGCACTTGGCCAACTGAAGCTGTGTATCCCTGGACTCCAGTGTTTGAGACTGGCTGGTCATGCTGGGAACCATAGGACACAGTCTGCTGACTGCTCACAGATTCAGTGTACACTGATGACCCCTGGCCACTGTCAACTGTTCCATCAGCTGGAAAAGTTAAGGAGAAAAATCTGCATTTCAAGAACTGCGGTCAGGATTAAAAATTTGGAAGATCCTACAATTGATCAAACATTGAATTGATTTTTGTGCCATGTCGTGTGGACTTTTATTAGCATTTGACCTCTTGTAATATTAAAGCTGATTTTAAAATCTTTTTTTCCTCCTCAGTACAGTTATTTATTATCATTACGCCTTCCCCTAAAACCCTGAAAAAAATCAGTCATTTCAGGGAAGATATTTAATAATAAACTGTATTTCCTACAAAAGGCTAGACTAGAAATAGAAACCTGAATTCCACAGTGTTATAAATGATCTTTCAAGGCTTATGAATCATGATTTTTATTTAATTTTACACAGACATTTATAACAGGCGTGTTGTGCTGGCTGGCAGATGCACCACGTAGGCATAGTAGTGAACTAGGCATAACAGTCAATTTAAAATCCCTGCTATCTAAAGCGCAGACAGTAATTTGCTTTTTAACTCCATCATTCTAATATGGAAGTTGTCATCTTCCATCATTATTTAAATACTGATTTAAATATTGGGATGGCAGAGGAGGAAAAGACAGGATTATTAATTCATCTTTTCATGTACAGTAGGTAAAACAGAAAATTAAGACTTTTCAGAAAGCGAATTATGAGCTGAACCACTTGTTCCACTTTAAACCTAAGTTAACAAGGATTCAAATAAGTGGTTTTAATAGCTTGATCTGCACTGGTGCAAGAACATAAAGCCTTCTGCAGGGCCAGAATGTACTGTCCCTGTAGGAGGGCAGCAAATCCAAGGGCACGTGATCATGCTTTAGGTGCCCCAGTTCATGTGGTATATTACCTTGAAACAAAGAGAAATCATTTTGTGCTAAGACACTGGACGGTGAATTGTGCCGAGCCTCGGCTCAGCTAAGGCATGGGAATGCATCTCACGTTGCTGTGCTTTCTAGCGGCCTATTTGTTCTTCAGCAGACAGCATCATCTCAAGATGTTTACTGCTATACCCACCAAAAGTATAAGACTAATGGGAGGAAGCATGTAAGTGCAGGAGTTCCTAAATAAGCCAGCTGAGGCACTTACAAAGAACAGATATACTGGGTTGCTGGAACTGCAGCTGTTGGTGTTGATCAGCTTCCGGTTCTTCAGGCTCCACTTGCGTAGAAACCGATGCTGAAGCAGTGGGGACAGAAGTAGTACCAGTGACAGACTGGGGATGCTTTGACCCTGCATGGGAAGCACTTGATGGCTGCTGTTGCTCCAGCTGCTGCTTCTGACTACCTTCTTCCTGAAGTATGTTCTCCTGTTCTTCTTGCACCGACTGGCGCTGCTCTCGCTTGCGCTTAATCAAAGATACCCTGTCCTTGATAGCCTTCGCCATTGTCTTGTGATCCCCTTCACAGACATAGCCAGACTCCACCTGAAGGAGGACACATTCACAGAATTCACACTGCCACAGACAGCCACTGTCCGAGCGCCACAACAAAAGCTACCACTTTCTGGCACTGACTTCTTGTCTACACACTCCTGAACTTGCTTATTTCTAGGCAGTAACAGCAAAAGCAGGGCCTGACACACCACATTTCACTGTCAGAGAACAGCACTACTTCCAGAGCTTTGTAAGACCACCAACACTTACCATTTCCTGTGCTACATCCTCTGGGACATCTCTTTCCAAATCAAATGAAAACTCTATTGCCTCATTATCTTTATATTTGCCCTTGAGTTTTTTGATGTCTTCAATTCGCAGCCAGAGTTTAATGGCAATTTTTTCTCCATCATCTTCCTCTGCAAGTTCTACTCGTACTCCAGTCTCTTCTTGGAAGAAAGCATGATTCAAAAGGTCCTTAATAGCATATCTAGCATATTGGGAAAGAATGTAGAAAGCACATTCAGTTATCAGGCGTTCATAAAATATTAAGGAAGAACCTTGCCAGATGATCCCCTGATTTATTCCCTGAGTTTTACTCTGTTTTGAACCACCTCATGTGCATTCTGTCTGGCACAATTAGAAGCTTTGTCCTGAAGGTACAAAAGAGATTTATGTTCATACAAGCACATCATTAACAATAGTAGTTAACAGCTTACACTAAATGGCAAGAAATAAGTGATGTGCAGCCACAAAATTACCTTCAAATAAGAAAAAAATGCTAAACTGTTTAAAGCAAGAAAAAGAACTGAAACTAAAAATACATAGCAATATCATCAGATATAAAACTTCAAGAGTTAGTAAAAGGGGATGAATACACATCCATAAACAAAACTAGCTCTGAACAGAATAGAGGGCAGCTAGAGGGTGGACAAAAGCTGAAGCAGTCTGAAATCAGACATTCAGTAAGTAACAACCACATAAAAGCAGAAAACAAAACAAATCCCACAAACAAGCCATCAGAGCAGTTACAGATTTCCTGTTACGGTAAAGATTAACCACTTGAAGTAGAAGTCATATTGCAGAAAATGTGGATAAAAATGAGCAGCAAGAATTTAAAACTTAAAGAGTCCTCAAAAAAAATCAATCATACCAACAGAATCAAAGGGACAAAAAAATCCCAGAGGATTACAGAACAACCAACCAACCAATCCTAATACCTGGAAACCTGGAAGGATTGCCCTCCACTATTTTGCTGACTAGGTCAGAGTTTGGATAAAAAGCAATAGAATTTCTGAATAAACTGACATGGACAGTTATTATGGCATTTGCACTTTTCCTGACACTGTTAATTCTCTAAAATGATCACTGAATATAATCTACCAATGGACAGAAACTGCAGAAGTAATACTGGCTTCCCAGCTTTCATCAGAACAAAGAAGACCCCAGGAACTAACTGGATTTGATATCATCACAGATAAAAGACTCAGACAGCAATTAATACCTCTATCTGCAAAGCAAGTACTTACCTTTCGCCTTTGTTTTGACGAATGCATCCCTCAATAATCTCCTTCACTTCAGGGATTGCTACTTTATCAAAGCTGGCTGGTTTGACACCCTGAAACACACAAGTGACAACTGAGAAACTGCAAGGCCCACTTGATTTAAGTTTCGACTGTGTTTACAGACCACCTGTTTTTACTCCCTAGATAACTGACCTAAATAACTAATGCAAGTTAAGGCCATGTCTGACCCCAGTAGTACTGTTCATTTGTTTGTCAGTGACTTCTGCCAATGTTCCACACACACCCCTTCCCCTTTCCCAGCTACATTTCTGTAACAGAAGGCATTGGCACTTGGGTCCCCAAGTTATGATAGGAGAGCTCTTTAGTTTCCATGGAAGTTGTGCTGGCTAGTGGGAAGTACACAGACTGGACTGAGAATGGAAGGAAATGGTTCCTATGTAACACTAATGCAGGAAAACACAGATTAATTTAACAGTCTTCAAAGCATTCTGTAGCTTTCCAGAATGTTTCCAACCTGCCATTATATGAAGTAATTTTTTTACAGGAAAAACCTTAGCCCAGGATGATCTGACCGGATCATTAAGTAACTTGTCCAATGTTAAAAAACCCCCCCCAAAACCAAACACCTTCCTGTATCTTAGCTCTCGCCCAAAGACCTTCTATGCCCAAACCACACTCCTGCATCACTGCTATTGTGAGTTCAGGGAAATGAGCTTAGCAATAGAGGCCCGTACAAAAGATACACAGCAACCCTTTTCCCAATACACCCTAAAGCCACAGGGGGAAAGCAAAAGAAAATCTAAGTAAGATCAACCACCCAAATCAATAAAACAAACATGCCACGAGATACGACCATCTGGGAATTCTGCAAAACATTTCAGGCTGAGAGCCAAGCTTCATCACTTAATCATGGCCAAAAGCTGCATTTTGGGGCCAATTGTCCTCAGCAACAAAATCTGGCACCCAGTTTTACTTGATGCAGCCTTTAATTTCAAACTCTGTATTTAAGACAGCAGAATGAGAGAAGATGAAGACATGCTGTTCAAATGTTTGAGCAGAGCTGGTGTTTTCAAGCTGAACAATCCTGAAATTATACACCTGATACATCTGACCCTGTCACCGGTAAATGACAACTAAACACTAAGTGAAAACCATAGCTCTGAAGTACAGAAATAAATGAAGCAGCAGTACAAGCATTGTGATTCATCCCCTAAACAGAAAGTATTTCTCCCAGCATCCTAGAAAACACTGGTGAAATCAAGACATGATCCTTCCCTATTCCTCTACTGTGAGCAGGAAACACGTCCTGATTCAGAAATATCTGAGCCTGAACCCCAGTCTTTGCAACTACCAACCTTGTACTCGGAGTTCTTTAAAGGAAAAAAAACCAAAAACCCCAACACAAAAACCCCACACCACAGAAAGGAAACTATTTATTTGATAAAAACCCGTATGCCCTTATAACAGGAAGGTTATCTATTTATTTGGTCTAAAATTTGCCCTTGTGAAACTCTAGCAACTGTAATTCACAGAACTGTGACTAGAATAAGCACTGAAACACAGGCTGTCAGTGAACATTAGCTGAGTGCTTTTAGAAGCTTTGCTGACCACTAAGACTTAAGAAAATCAATGCCTCAGGTGATAAAACATCAGACCGTAACCAGGCCATACCATAAACCTCCAGCTTCCAAGCAGGACACAGAGTTCTCCACTCGAAAGGGATTTATAAAACTCTGCTCAGATAGCTGAGTTGTCCAAGATGCCAACCTTTCATGATGACCATGCTTAGAATTGCCCCAAGGTGTTTGGGTTTGTATATGGAGCATAGATATTTCTATATATAATTAAGTGCTCTCCTGTATAACATACATATATAATCTATGCAACAATTATTGAACTGCTTATTGCACATATTCCCATCTACATTTGCCCAAGTTTAACACATGCAAGTCTCCTAAACAGCTCAAGCCTCAGACATAGCAGCCTGCATTGACATTCATTTACACTGTGGCAGCAGAAGGATGATGTCAGATCTGTGACAATCTCATTTCAGAAAACTAAAAGCTAACATGGGGAAGACAACTGGTACAGCAAAATATCAGCATAACGAAGACAGGATATGATTTTTCTTGTTAATTACTGTACCACATGCTCTGTTCTTGCACTGAGCCTGAAAAGGTAAAGCTAAGGATAGATTTTTAAATCAGTAATTCAGTCTGCTACCCTGCATTTCTCACTCCTGAAAGACATTAAACACTTGTCCAAAATCTTCAGGCCCTTTCACGAGGGCCATTTTACAATACCCCATTTCGTGATTTCCTAACCACGAGTTCAGTTAAAAAGTCAAGCTCCTGCCAGCCTCCTCCAGCAGAGCTTCCATGTTCCAAACTGCTCCTCAGAAAATCTGGGAGAACGTCACACTAGGGCCTAAAACCAACACGGGATTCCGTGTTCAAGCAGCTCCCTACTTCTCAGTGTGCTCCACAGTCCACGGGAAGGGCTACCTAAGCCTCCTTTCCAGCTCTGGGCAAGCACTCCCCAGATACTGAAGTTCATCAACTTTTCAAACCCTTTTTTTCCCTCCTCCAAGCACTACTGGAAGTGTTGAATTATTTTATACAAGACAGGGGATACCACAAATGATTAAAAATCAATAAATCAGTGAACCCTTTTCTACCCAGAGCTGCCTACACACCTTAACCTGCCATCACCCAGAAACCCAAGGGAGGCCAGGCCCTGAAATTCACATAACCTTGATGTGTCCTTAAGAGTGCATGAGCTGAGCAGCCAAGCATGCCTTCAGCAGCTTCTGAACCCAAAGGCACTCAAGGAAATGTTAAGCCAGCCAGTGTTTCCTGGCTTTACCACACTTCGGATGGTCACATTCCTATGTGCCTCTCCTGGTCCCCAAACTCCTTAGAAGACCCACGGGACAAATCAAATCTTAATCTACTAGTCCTGTGTCCCAGGGGCAGTTCATTAAGAATGGAACAGCCAAACCCCACTAGCATTATTTCCAAGTTTGCTAAAGAAGCAGCAGGAAGAGCTCTTGCAAAGGAAAAAAAAAAAAGGCATACACAGGTGTAACAGGCACACATGAAAACCAACATTTTCTCAAGCTACCACCTAAAATTGCACAAACTGGCAGTGCTGCTGAAAGCAACAGCCTCCTATTCTCCAATTCCCATTCCCACACCGTGTAATTTCCTTTCTTTTGCCAGCAAACACATTTATACAGTTGCATAATGAACCAAATCACAGCGTGTATCAGACTTGAAACAAATCCAACCAAAAAAGGCTGCAGCAGCTTCCAGTGAGCTGAAGTTCCCCACACTGCTGCACGAGCTCTCAGGCTCACAGAAGGACAGTCAGGGCAGAACTGCTTATTTTGAAAGAAGCACCAACTTAAAATAAAACCCAATGAACACTCAGATTTTGAGAATACCACCAGATATGGATATTTATGTAGGGAGCCACAGATAGAAAACTAAAAACCTCACAATTTGCATGTTAGGCAAAAGAAAGATTTCTTTTTTTTATTTATCTTAGATGTGATAAAGTTTGTGATTTTATCAAATTTTAACCAGGTGAAAAAAGCATGTTCCAAAATTCAGCATATATGGTTATTTGATCAACTAAAGATAAGTTAGGTATTATTAAAAATACTAAATTTCCAGGAAATTTTTAAGCCCCAAAGTATAAGCTATCCAGAACTCTTCTTCACAATTTTCACCTAGAAACACATATTATTCTGCATTAGTTAGATCACCAGATTACTGAGTCGGTAGTTTAAAATCCTGTTCTAACGCAAGAGATACTGAAAATACCATTCACTTCATTAGACAAGGTACAATCAACGCTGTGTAACTTCTACAACAAATCAAAATGAAGGCAGATGAAGGGTTACATACCCTCAGACATTCTAAATTTAAGAAAAAATACTTTGATTTGGAATAAAAACACAGGTGGAAAACAGCAGAATCAATTATTGTTCCATCATTGCTGGTCAGGATTTTAATCTACATTTAAAAAACTACAGGAGAAAAAGTAAAGTCAAATTTAAAAGCTGAAGACCCAAGCTATGAAATGCAAAGCAGTTCAGCAGATTTGAAGAGAACTCTAATTCACCTCCAAAATACTTTCCTGTGGCTACACGCATTTGACAGAGCTGAAATTCTTACTTACCTCCTTAGCACAATCCTTGTGAGAGCAGCAACAACGGGAATTAACAATTACAAAAATGGGACAGATCTCTCTTTTTGTGAAATCCATCAGGAAAAGAGAGGCACACACACCACAGAGTTAGCGAGCTGCTGCTTTCCGACGGGACGCCGCTGGGCTGAGGGCTTAACGCACAGCGGAAGGAAAGCACACATCAAGGTTAGAAGGGAGCATTGTTTTCTCTTTGACACCTCTTGTGATTTTCCAAGTCCAGTACATGAGGCTGCAGAGATCTGAGCTCAATATCTGCTTTTGTCACTCTAGTACTGAATAGAAAGAATCGATACAAGCAAGAGGTAAGCGTGTCCCTTTCTGCCTGCCCAGCCAGCTGCAAGAGGAGGAAGAAGTGACAGCAGAGGGACCCTTTACTTCCTGCATGTCCCCGCCTCCCCACTTGGCTGCTCTGCCAAATCTCCACCCAGGTTTTCTGCAAGAGTTTAAGGCTGGGAGTGGGATCATCATCCAGTTCACTCCTGCTGCTGCAGAAGCACCACTCTGACCAGGCAAACAGCTCGGTCAGTGTGCTGTTCAGAGGCAAGGCTGCCCACGCCAGTGCTGTGCAGGGGAATGAAGGCAGCTGCTGCTTCACCTCTCCTCTCCATGGAGCTACAGCACTACACACACAGCTGACTGCGATTCAGTCCTAACATAACACAAGTCAGCACCAAGATAATACAATGCATTTTGCTACTAGTGGCAACGCCATCTATTTTCCTTTTCCTTTTTCCTTAACGTAAGGGCACAGAGATTTGAAGATGATTTTCAAACCACTGGACAAAGTCAGAAAGCTGCATTGTTGCTTGGTTTACACCACGTGCACACAAATAATCCAGAGTTATATTTTCCAGTACCTCTCACTAGACTTCACACCTCAACCTGAAGTTCAATTTTTTTTCTTCTGATATCTAGTTCCAAGCAACCATTGTAAGACCCATTTATTACTAAAATGAGCTGTCCATAGCTTCAGGGTTTGGGTTTTTTAATTGTAAGGACATAAGGAGCAATGCTACAAAAGATCACATACACTGCTTTAAAGATGAAGATAGCAAACTGATTTTGACAAACTAGTGGTAATAAACTGTGATAAAATTCAATTTAGAATTATCTAGATCACTTTTCACCCCTAAACAACATACTCAGTTCCTCGAGTATATTACAATTATACCAGTAGTGTTTTTATAGTATACACCAGCAGTGTTTCAACAGCAACATGCTGCACACTTAATTAAGGCTACGCTTTTCTGAGGGACATGGCATGGCCTGCAAAGAACATCGAACATTTCAGCTTTTGACAAGCTGTCAAAAAGTCTCTGTCCCAGTCTAACCACAACTCTTGCCTCTTTTCAAAGATGCTATAACTCCAAGAGCCTGAAAAGAATTCTACAGTAACTGATTAATCTTCTCAAACAAAACGTTCTAACATTGCAGTCCAGAAACTAATAGCACCAGCAGCAAAGTCAAATCACACAAACAAAGTAATTAAAGTGTCTATATTTCCTTTCTGTTAAGTTGTTACCATTCTAGTTTGAGCCAGTCCCGGGCTGCCACAAACCATTAACTAAGGAATTTAGAGAGTATGATTGCAGTGGAAAAAAAGATCCTAGCTCTTTCCCCCAGTCTCAAAGAAGCCCTCAGGCAATGGTATATATAGCATTTAAATTGGCCTACCCCATGATCTCCTAAATTTCACTACCTGCAATTACTTACCCAGCCCTCAAAACCTGTATGTTTAACCATTTCACCACCTCTAATCCTTTATCTTAATCTTGATGCCTGTTCTAGGAACAATCTTTCAGATTTAGTTCTTTATTTCACATAGGATACACCTGAAACTGTTTGATAATTCTCACCCCAGTTCAACTGAATACATACTATGAAAAGAAAGAATTCAGCTTAAGATTTACTCAGTTCAAGAGAGACATGGTTTGCCTACAGAAGACTGATTTTCTTGTTCTGGTTAAAAAGCAAACTAGAGTAGTTTTTTTAAAAAAAATTGAAATGCAACATATTAAACAGAAGTAAAAATTCAGCTTCACTGATGTCAGTATTTTTATAGCAATTAATTCTGGACAATTGATAATTCTGCCAAGAATTAAATTGGTAAATCCTGCAGAATAAGCTCTGTACCAGATCAGTATCCTACCAGAGTAAACAGCATTACTGCAATACAAGCAGTGGAGGCAGATAAAGCTCTAGTGAGCCAGAGCCAGCTCATGGGGCACCGCTCAGAGCGGGACAGGCCTCGCTGTCTTCGCTTCTGACCAAAACCAACGAGCACACAATTTGAACCCAACACCTTTCGAACTTGACGGATCTACCATCACCCAGATCAGAATCTCCCATCTCAGCTATGGGAGAGCTCTATGCCACTGAAACACCTTAACCAACCAGCCTTCACCCTCTGCAGTGAAGGTGTGGAAGTTATTTAAGTCTCATGACCCTTAACTTTTTCCACACTGACAGGTAAGCACGTGTGCTCAGATTTCAGAATCACACTGGAAAGACAATGGCAATGCTGTAGAATTTACACAGGCCTGCTGGCTGCAACCTCACCGATCACAATTTAGAAACTCTTCCTCTTCAATTTACCACCTAACCTCAAAAAAATTTTGAGGCATTAATAAAAAAATTAGAGGTCAAACACAACAAAAAAACCGCCAGACATACAGGATCAAAGTTGTTATACACACACAGTGTATCTGTATTTTGACTGGCACACTCAAAAACTAATTGCTTCTTCCTAAAGTTAAAGTTGTATGAGAGAAGTTTTGGTGAAAAGAATAGAACAGGCTCCTCATTCCATCAGCAATCATTGCTCACTATCACCTTCACATACATATCCTACAACTGATCCCCAAGCCCAAGAGCTGGAGAATACTGACACTGCCTGCTCAACCAACTTCTCTGTCAGTGTCTCACTACTGTATTTTATCTACTAAAACCAGACATTTTACAGCACTCAAAGCCTGCTATAGTAGGCTACAGTTCTGTTGCTTTGCTCCCACACAGTTAAGTTTGAATGGGGACTAGACACAACTCTTCCTAGAAATCACTGACTGCAATCCTTTCCTGCACTCTGAAGTATAGGGCAGTAACTACAGTCAAAACCCACCATATCTGCAGTAATACTGAAATGCTAGGCACTACTGCAGAATATACACCATGGCTCAGAGCTAACCCACTGACAAGTGATCTAGCCCAGCACACAAGCTCCTTTAAGTTTTTACTTTAGACATGAAAGTCTACTGTTCTTCAGAACCACCAGGTAAATAAAGCATCAGTCTATTTCGGAAGTCCAAAGAATCTGAAGCTAAGAGCATTGTTTCAGTTAAAAAAAAAACTTTAATTAATCACAACAGCTACTGTAACTACAGCAATTCTAATGTATAGAAGAAATTAATCAAGCTCTAAAACAGGGAATTTTGTAACCAGGACAGTTTCCTAGTGCATAGCTGGCAAACAGTTAGCAAATTGGTGCACCTAACAGTGAAAAGGGCCTTGTTAGAAACACACAGTATGAGGACAGAGGTTCTTCTGAAACGACAGTAAAGTCTGACTGGACAAGTAGATCAGGTATTAAGTTTTACTCCTGCACAGAAGCATAAAGGTAAGATCAGCTGCATCTATCGTACACAAGTCTTTAACCTCACCCTTAGGAGCAGGGATGCTGCCTCTACAGTGTGAGCACCCTGAGTTAGCTCAATGACCCTTTGCATTACTGGGACTTCAACTTGAAAATGGCTCTCAAAAAAACCCAAAACCAGACATGCCTAGACACACATTTCAGTTATATAAATTTAGAAATGCCACAGTGACACAATACTAGAAGTGTCTGTCTTCTATTTTCAGTATGGAAAACATGTTTTGAAAACTAAACTTGTATTAGTTGCATTCTCTGCTTCAATCTGCTCCCACTCTGGTAGAAAAATCATCATCTTGCACTCATTTTTAACTTCATGTACAGTAAGTCAAAAGCCACAGATTACTTCCAGTAGACTTAGAACTGAATTTAAAAAAATGATAAAACATGGGCCACAAAACCCATTTGGTACCAGAACTAGCCTTTAGAAAGGATTATCTTCTAAAAGGCCTACGGTAACGTTGCGAACAGCAAAAATAGTGCACCATTCCAACAATGCACCAAAAGTCACCATGCCTTTTATTTTCAGACTTATTCTAATAGGAGTGAAGACTTTCCTGGAGTTATCCCATTCCTACCCCTTGCAACTATAGCAGTGCAGCTGGCAGGATGAGAAATAGCAGCCTATGCATTCTTAATGTCAGTATTTTTAACTAGTGGCACTATATGACAAATAACATTGAACTACCAGTCTCCCCACAGAAATGCTTCAGTGATTCACCAATCACAGAATTATAGCTGTTCTCATCACACTGCAGAGCCAGGCGTTTTAAAAACACTTGTCACCTCCCTGTTCCTGAGAGCCACCTTCCCATCTCCTGTTAAATTAACCTCAGTTAAAGTAAGAACTAAATGGATGTCAGTACAGGACAGAATATTAAATACCAGTATCACAGTTTTAAGAGGCCTGATCCATAAAAGATATTTTTAAAACTTTTCAAATTTTTAAAAATACATTTAGTCCATAGTCTCTGAACTTACTTAGGTTTCTAAAAATACATTTAGAAACTCCGCATTAGTACTACATTTCAGAACTTAAATTACATCTTGATTTTATGTAACTCAACCAATCCTCCCCTCCTTTTAATTACTGATCATCTTAAAATCATATCCTGTTCAAAATCGCCAGAAGACAATCCAAGCTCATCAGCAAGCAACGTAAGAAAGAAATCGCTCCCTTTACTTCAAACCAAGCTTGTTTCACATCAATATTTACAAAAAAATTTTTAGCTGTAATCTTACAGCTTTTGATGCTGAGTAATGAGCTACTTTCAGAAAAGAATATAGTGGAGTAAGCCTTTTCCCTTCCAAACTCAGGCACCATCTGACTTAGCTGTGCAAACCACACAGAATCACAGAACGGGTCAGGTTGGAAGGGACCACACGGGGCCATCCGGTCCCAGCTCCCCGCTCCAGCAGGGCCATCCCAGAGCACACGGCACAGGATTGCAGCCAGAGGGTTCTGGAATATCTCCATAAAGGGAGACTCCACAGCCTCTCTGGACAATCTGTTCCAGTGCTTGGTCACCTGCACAGGAAAGAAGTTCTTCCTTCTGTTCAGGTGGAACTTCCTGTGCATCAGTTTCTGCCCATTGCCCCTTGCCCTACTGCCTGGCACCACCAAAAACCTGGCTCCATTCTCCTGGCACCCTCCCTTTAGATACTTAAACATTGATTAGGTCCTCTCAGTCTTCTCTGCTCAAGGCTGAACAGGTCCACCTCCCTGAGCCTGTCCTGATAAGGAAGATGTTCCAGTCCCTTCATCAACCTGGTTGCCTGCCATACAGCCTGTTCTATCTCAGTCTTCAAGCTGATCACTGCTTTTCCTTGCTTGGACCACTGTAATTTGTTAAAGAGGACTTCTAAAGTAACATGCAAGGCTGCTTAAGATATTAATGCTTCAAATCCTTGAATTCCCACCTTCCACTTTTAAGGCTCTGTATTTCTGAATTGATGAGTCAGTGACTGAATCCCCACACAAGAAGATTCTGCACTCTTAAAGCTGTTACAGCAAAATGCTTGTGACTGGGTTGAACAGCTACATGAGGCAAGTGTTGAAGTTTAAGTATTCTTCAGTTCAGTCAGTGTGATGCAAAGGAATTGCACGTGATGTGCAGGTTTTTTTTACATTTCACACTTTACTACCAGAAGTTTCTTCTCTGAATGAATACAAGAGTTTGTCCTTTCTTACAATTAATCTGTTTCTTGTACTTAGTTGAAGGTTTGTGGCCTTTCAGCACCCGCTTTAACAAAAGACTGCCTTCTCTGTTGGAGGGTTTTCTCCTCTACTTTTCCATTGATTTTTTTCCAATGCTTTTTTCACTAGAAAGGTTGATAGGAAGGATATCTCTCTTTATCTATCTAAATCAGGTCAAGAAACCAAGTTATTCAAGGTAAAGAAAACAGTTTTATTCATGCCTAAAAAATGCTGGATATTGCTTCCAGGAAGTAAAAGAGGAAATTAACCATCACTCATTAAGCACTGCAAATAAAATTAATCATACATCTAAAGGTTTAGCATTTTTTATTTGCTGCTTAAGACCCCTCAGGAAGAAGAATAAGAGCTGGAATACTTTGCCCACTGCATCTCTAGTGGAAATGAAGCAGTTGACAAGTCTAGATAGTTATGATGCCTAACTTTTAAGACACTAAGGAAAAGATTCATTTTATCTCCATCTGACCAAACTACAGCACTTTGTAACTGCCTTGTTTCCAGCACAGAGAATGACCTTCACGCTAACCAGTGAGTTCCAGTTCCCACCAGTTAGGGAAATTAGGGTCAGTCAGACACTGCCTGGTCAGGTTACTCATTATGTGCCTTGTTCCCTTAGGCCTTTTTTTAAGCTCTGGAGAACAGAGTAGAAAAATGTTATGCCTGCTGTGGAACATTTTAGTACCCAACAACCTTTTTTTTTTTTTTTTAAAAGTCAAAATGCCTTTTTTTACCCCTTCTCATCTTAAGGCCAGCTCAGACAGCATACATTTGTTTAGAGAGAAGAGACTGGACTTCTGGTGAAAGAAAGGACAAATGCAAAACTTCACTTTGTCAAAGTAAGCGTGGAAAAAAATCAAGTACAGAGCACAAGTCCATCAGGAGAACTTAAAAGGTAAGTTTATATGATGGAACGGGGAGAAAGAAAAAGGGGGTTTTCTGCTCATACTCAGATGATTAGTACATTTGAAACTGAGGATGCTTTTATTAACTTTTTTTGCAATGAACATATTTGGATTTCTATGTTAATGGTAGATGTGCAGGAATGAGAAAAATCTGCATAATAAACACATTAATTGTCTTTTTACTAGTCCTAGGACTAGTCAATCACCTAGCAAATTTGAGCCTTGGGACATGCAAGTATTAGAGATTTACATTTTGAGGCAACAGCTTGGGTTTCTGTGGTCCCACCAGAGGCTGAGGCAAAGCAGCTGAAGTTACTGCAGTTAGTTACGCCCTCACTGCATTGATTCCCAAACAGACTAAATTAAGAAATCATACTTAAGATGTCTGTTCTATAAATATCTCTTTTTCCATTTAAATGCACGTGTAGCCCATTTAAAATATCTCCTTTGACAAACTGTTTAATTGAAATATGCATGGAACAGGTCAAGGAAAAAATACCAGTCTCCTGAGAAGAACAAAGCCAGACAGGGAAACCTTCCTGAATTTTACCAAGATCTTACTTTTTTTTTTTTTAATGCAAGCAAGTACATAAGAGAATTATGTATCTTGATTACATTTTACATTGGAACTCTCAGCATTACTTGGATACAGAGCAGACTTGTAAAATACAAAAAAAAAAGGGGATCCATTCCCTAACCTAGTAGCATACCACACAGACAGGTGTGCCTGCACAAGAGGGGAGAGGAGAAAAAATAAATCAAAGGAGCAGGAAACAGTGCTTTAATAATAGTGCAGCTTATTATCAATTCATTGCAGGCTTAGATTATTTTTTTTCTGAGGCCAAGTAGGCATCACTAAGTGCTCACTGGATGCATTCAGTCCCAGCTCAGGAAAACATAATGCTTAAACCTCAGAGATTTCCCCATCCCACAGGAAGGTAAAAATCCGAAGAGCTGCAATTTCCTTAAGCACTGACTACCAATTTATTTGGAACCAGTTCCACAGAACAGCAGAGGATGGCTTCAATAAAAAAAACAGGGTTTTGAGACAAAATTGCAACACTATGATTTAATGACAACAAAGAGCAAGGCTAGGCTCCTTTATGTTTGGGAGATAGCCTTCCAAAGGAAGTGCTAGCGAAAGGGTCTGCACTGAGTATGCTAAAGGGTGCAAGTACAAACAGAGGTCAAATATTCTGTGTTAAACTGCTGAGTTCCTTACCAGAATGGTAAAACAAAGTTCAGCATAATACCTTGAACCCTACAAATTATGCACAGTTGTGGTTTTTTAACATAGATATCCACTCAGATTATTCTGTTAAAAGAATTCTTCTAGATAAAGCAAACCAGAATACCAATTTAATTGCACTTGTGTTTCTCGGGGCAGAGAAAATTCAGGAACTTTATCCTAAGACTGTTTGAAGGAAATAGATGAACTGCCCAGTGAGACAATGTAGACAGTACAAACAAGCATCCTAGGAACAGCAGACTCACACAGCAATGCTATTGTCCAAGATGTGAAGCAACAACTGCTGCCTGGGCCAAAACATCTCTCATCTGTCAGAGGAGCTTTCAGCCTTTAGATCTGAATTCTAGATCTTTGCTTGCCAGGGTGTATTATTTAACAAAAAGCTGCTTCCAACCACGAGGAAAGACCCTGAACCGAAGAGGTAGAACAGGACCGAGTACACTGAACAATCCTGGCAAACACCCCAACCCCAAGCTGCAGTATCTGGGCCTCAGCTAGAGCAATCCTTATCACTAAAGGTGTCAGGTCAAAATGCAATGCAGCTGAAGGCCCCCTAAAAGAGACCAATGCACAGCCAAAATGGGAGAAAAGAACATAAGCTGGTATTACAAAGAGGTTCTGAGAGGACATCCTGGGCATTAAAACACCTTTTACAGGATTCTGTCCTAAACAATAACAAGGATTTAAGATAATGGAGCAACTTTGTTTTTTACTAAGCCTAATAGTTACTGCAAAGAAAAGGTGAGGGAAATGAAGTAATTTAAATACATATGGCCTGCAGTGAGTGGCTGCACATTTTGATCTTACTGCCGTTGGGGTTTCAGTGGTTTTTAAGGTCCCACATGGCATGATTTTTCATGACTTCCGATAGCAGACCTTTCCTATTGTCCTTCCTTCTGCTCTCTCTGTACGCACCTAGATAAAACAATCCTTTCAATTTAAGGCACAGCAGGACTGTAGCTGCTACCTCAAAACACCCCTAAACATGTCTGGGGAGGTAGCAATGAAGGGGTTGAAATGGAGATGCTAAACATCTGCCACAAAACACACCCGCCTTCCAACATACGTTAGAAGGAGATGTGTTGGGAAGTACTGCTGGAGTCACCTTTGCAGGAGCGTGTTTTCTGCCTCCACTCTGTTACTGACACTTCACACACTGTCCTTTCAAGTGCTGAGCTTGCCAAATGGTCCACCCCTCACCCACAGCTGCACACATGGTCTAAACTTCTATAATCTCCTTTGAAACCAAAGAAAATCTTATATTCTTAAACGGGGAGCAAAGGATGAGGGCAAAAAACGATATGCCTCTTTTTCACATTGGTTCACAGAGCTTTCCTGGAGTGGTAAAAGGAATGACAGGAGTATTTTATTTCACTTTCATAACACGGGTCTCTTTCCACGTTATAGAAGAAACACCAAATCCTCCATTATCAGTTAAGGCAGGATTGTGCTTTTTTTCCAGATAACACTGTCTTGCCTTCATTGAAAGCCATCCTTGAAAATTTTTCACATTTTGTTTCTAGTTGGTTTTGTTTTGAACAAACTGCTTTGCAACTACACTGTTGCAATAAACAATAATAAACAAAATAAACAACCCCAAATATACCAAAGCACACAGACCTTTGAATCAGAAAAATGTACATTTCATTTTCTTTACCTTCCTGTGCTTTGCTCCTTCTGGAAGAAAACAAGATTTGCTGGATTTCATATCAAGGTGTATTTTAAGGGCTCTCAAGCAGTAAATTAAACAGTAGGGAGAAAAAAAAAAAAAAGAAAACAAAAAATGTGATTTGTGAACCATCAGCAGAGTAGAGTAGAAGGTGGTGTTGGGTAGACCAAAAAAATCACCAGTGTTTCTCATCCACTTAGAATTTCCACCTTCAGCCAGAAACAGTGGGGAGAAAAGAGCACCACACACAATAAACAAGTGTTAAGTGGAACCCTGGTAAGTCTCTAGGTAACTTTTTCTGCTGCAAGTCCCTACAAAGCTTTCCAGTTGCTAAGTCCTTCAAAGACCAGGGAAAAGGCAGGTCCGTAAGACCTGGGGATTTCCCAGCCTGAGACTGTCCCAACCACTGATTCCCACCAACAGCCCAGTTCCTACTTCTAAAGGAACAGGCAGGACAGTTACATTAGGCATCTGTTCTAAGAAAAATGTCCACCCAAATTTTGCTGCTTTGGCTCTGTCCAAGATGCATCCAGAAGCACAGTAAAAGGTACCACTGAGACTGTTCTAGTAAAGATGCATAGCTTTCTTTCACTGATCCCAACTGCCTCCAGATCAAATCATGCTGTACACAGAGTGAGGACTAGACTTTAGCCTAGTTCTTAAACTCTGTTTAGAAAATTACAGGTAAGTTCGCCAACATGCAAAAAAAAACCAAACCAAAGCAATATGTATATATATGTATATAAAAACTTATTCTAACATCTGTGCAAAAAGCCAAAGTGACCACCTACGACTTTTTTCACTTCTTCTTGCCCCTCCAACATTCCCCTGAAAAAAAGGATAGCCTTATTTCACCAAGCCGTCTTTCAGAATTCACTGCTTCTGACACAAAGACCCTTCTCCGACTTTAAGTCAAGAATTTTATCTGCCTTTTGAAGTGTGAGGCATCAGGGGTAAGAGAGCAATTTATTTTTCCAAAGCTGAGCAAGTTGTTTATTAAATCTGCAACTTCTCTGAGATAACACGCATGAAAAAGACCAACAGGAACTCATCTGTCTGTGGACAAAGAGGTAAGTCTGGGTTTCTTTTTTCTCCTTTGCACAGGTATTCTGAGAAATCCAATGCAAGTTATCACTTCCCCAAGCAGCCACCTCACTGTTCTTTCTGAATGCTTAGGTCACAAGGTTGAACACGTTTGTTTCACTGGACTGGTACAGTCTCCACAACGCTGCCTCAGATATCACAGATTAAATCCAGCCACACCATACTGCACATTTCTAGCGTTACACTTCTGCTTCCTACACTCAGGGTCTGCATGCTCCCCTCAGCCTGGTCAGACAGGCCATCTCTAATCTCCTGATTGCCTTCTCAGGCTTATTTGTGTTCTCTCACAATGCCTCTACCTCCACCACGACACTTGCCCAGTACTTACCAGGATGGAATAGCTTCCTGCTGTTTATCAAGTGGTTCCACTCCATCATTATAAGAAGTGCCCCCAACACACAGCAGCTAAGGGCCACTCAGAATTCAATAAACTATTAAAATCACTCTAGGTAACTGGCAGGCAGCTAAGCCAATGCTTGAATCTGTGATCCAGCTTTATTGCAGAGAAGAAGGTTACCAGCCCATTTTCAAGACAGAACTACTTCCACCATCCCCCAAGTAGCTTAGAAAATAATCTGTTATTATTCTAGTGTGTTTTGTTGTTTGGACTGGCAGGTTGGTTTCCTCATATTTTTTTAAACCCTATGTAATACCTACTTGTATACTGAAAGAAGAGTATAAACACATGCAAAATTTTGTTTCCATTCACATATTTTACAAGCTTCTGACAGATGTTCCGTGAGTTGAACCACTCTGTAACCTTGCACTCATCCCAAAATAACCTCTTCTCTGCTTTTTCTCCCCACACACACTTGCACAGCACTGGTGCTACCCAGCTGTACTCCTTGGCTGCTAACAGCAGTAGCTTTAGACTCGGTAGTGAGGAGGGACTTACACTGGTCACTCGACGGTAGATCTGCGCAGCATTTTGGCACTCGGAATAAGGATACTCAGACGTGGCCATCTCTAGCATACACATCCCAAAAGCATATACATCAACGGATTCATCATATTTCTCCTCATACATCTCGGGGGCCATGAACTCTGGGGTACCTTAAATTAAAAGAACGATTCAGACTCTAAATGTCTCAAAGCGAGCAGAGGCTGCTGGCGTTACTCACCGCAGGGGGAAGCGGCTGGGCAGACCTGTGAGACAAGAGAAAGTGGAGGCAAAAAGAAGAGGGAGGAAACCCTTAGTGACTCTGTTGCACCAATGCACTTTGTGAGTCTTCCATTGCAAGGCCTTAATGGAATAACAATGGCATGTAAGATCTGATGCAATTCCTGGTTTAGGTATGTTAGTTGATACAAATATCAGAGCAGACTGGATTAGCCTGAAATCAAACGGGAGGGGAGGGGATAAGAACAGGGAAAAACTGTAGACTAGCCATAGGCTGCAAACCAAATACTTAGGAGAGTTAAGGCACTTACCTTTTCTCCCTGTAAGAAAAGAGGCACATTAAACCTTGTTTCATAAATTACCTGACTGCCCTCTGCTGCAAAAGAAGCAGTACTGGTAAGAGCCCACAGCTAGTCTCTGACCTGGTGCTCTCCATCTACTTGCTGAAGTAGAATGGTTCGGGTAAGGCCTTGCAATGAAAAGCTCTGTTGTTACAAATGTCAATCTCCGTGAAAAGAGGATAAAAGGTAATTTTCTGCAAAGGCCACTCACCAGAGCCCTTTTCTTCATATACTTACCTTCCCACCTGCAGTATATTTATAGGCCTACTGCAGATACAGGCATTAGTGAGGGACATCCTACAGTCAAAAATACTCAGAAATACAGAGAGATTGAGTTACAGGCATAGAGCGTGAGATTCAACAAGTCCCATTTAAATAGTGTGCAGAAAATTATTGCCCAGTGAAGCATCACAGACCCCTCTGTAAACAAAGGGACTGCATTGTATGATCAGATTTACTTTAAGCCAGAGATGCAAGTTTGCTTTTTGTAAGCTTAAGCACAGAATTATTTCCTGCAGACACCAGAATCCAGACAATTTACAGATCATTCCACAGCCCATTGCTTGTTTTCACCACACTAAACCAAAAATAATGTAATTGCAGTCATTTATCCAAAGGCTAATCATTAACAGATAACTATGCAATAGATGGTAATTTGCCAGTGATAAATTTGAAGATATGACAAATATGCTTAAGAAATTATGGTCTTTTACAACATTCTTTTCTTCCCTATTAATACTTTGACCTGGTTAAGAAGCAGGAAATATTTCAGCGACAGCTTGCAAGAAAATTTACAGGTATACACCACTGATCCCAGCTAGGAATCTGGCATAGGACTGTTGAGTAATGCTGAATTTTAGCAAGCTCTAAATACTGAGAGCGAAAGAAACTTCATTCCCTGCAGTCTATCCACCCAACTACAAAAACAAAGCTGATAAAACCAATTCTTTCAAGAAGCCACAAGAAAGATCACACTAGTTCCATCAAACCAGTTTCTGAAAAAGGTTATGAATGGATACACAGGCACAGAGGCAGAAAAAAGTAGTATTTCCCAATGCACCCTCCTAACTTACACAAATCCACATTCTATAGGCTCCCTAAATAAGGCATTATACCACAGTCTGTGTAATTATTTAAATATATATATATAATATTGATTTTCTTTGGTATACCTCAGTTTCTGATTACACACACGCTGTAAGAGATTCAATATTAACCCCTGGTGACAATTAAAAAAAATTTGGCTGTATGAGCTAATGCTACACTAAATATCAAAATGCTGTTTGGTCACCAAAATGCATTTGTACATTTCTTGAAGCAGCACCATTTCAAAGGTAAGATTTTTGTGTAGTCAAGAGTGGTTTTATCAACAATGTTGCATTAGATTGTTGGGCAGGACAAGAACACTATATTCTGAAATAGCTAATATACAAATATCAAAAGCACAACCAAAATTTCAACATGTCATTGCATCAGGAACACAGAATGACCTCAGCAACCAAGAGACAAAGCCTACATATTTTCAGGCTTTGACCATGTACCTTTGTAAGCATGTTTTTTAGGAAAGTTCTTAAAACACTCAAGTCTCTGAAGAGGTAGACTGGCTCAGCAGCCTCCAAAATAGGACAGGCTTACCTATCACACTTTTGGCAAAAGAAGCTCGCTTCAGGGTTGCCAGACCAAGGTCTCCGATCTTGACTGATCCAGTGGGGCCAGTAATGAAGATGTTGTCACATTTTAAGTCTCTATGAATGATGGGGGGAGTGCGTGTGTGTAGAAATTGTAAGCCTTTCAATATCTGACGGCACCAGCTTCGTAGTACTTTAATTTTCATCACTTTAAATCTTTTCAAATACCTAATGAAAAAAGTAACAATAGGTTAAACAGATTCTGCTGACAAACAGTGGATTAAACTATACCATTTGCTGTTTGGAAGCAAAGAAACAGTAATTAAAAACATGTATAAATTTAAACTTCACCTTCTATTTTAAAATCTACCTGGGCGTTTCAAGACTTCAGAGGAGCTACGGATGATTCCCCTTGACAAAACCTACCCCTTTTTCTTCTAGCCAGAGGACTAGAATGATGAAAGATAAATGTGGAAAGCTTGGTATACATAGCTGTTAACTCCTCTGCAAACAAAATCATTCTACAGTAATTACACAGTTGGATTGCTAAATTTCAAGGCACTGCTTTAATGACAAATAATTCAAGGTTCGTGAATTACAATTCTTTATCTATTGAACTTCTTAAACACTTACAACCCTTACCTTGATTAATTATAACTGGGTGGGGAGGTGTGTCACTAGAACCCAAATGCTAATGACCAACAAAGTACAGAGCTGTGGAAAACTTCAAGAGCTCTGAAGTCATTATTCCCTCATTTTCAAGAGTAGTCCAAGCACTCTGTTCAAGGTTTCCACATTACATTTTAAATCTGCTTCAAATTTACCTGTGGAGTTGTCAAGCCAATTGGAAATACTTAGCGATCCCTCCCTGGTGCAGGACAGGGTTTGATCACCTGAATCCAACCAGTACTCCTCATTACTTCAAAACTATGGCCAGATACGGACAGGGCAGAGAAATCTTTAAAAAGGCTCTGTCAAATAACTGAGGTGGAAGAGTCTATACGTATGTCTGCATCCCTTTGCAGAATGCAACCCGACCTTAACTGTTCTTTGCCACACCTTGAAATCCCACGTCAGAAGAGTCAAATTTCATACCAAAAAAATTTTTCAGTGTGCGTGACCTAGGACTAAGATCTTACTCTATTACTTAACTTCAGCAGATTAGAGATGCCACAAGGTGAATAACCTCTGACAGTTTTCAAGTTCTTTCCAGGAAGGTTTTCTCTCAACCTCTCCTTGGGTAAAAAAATGTGAAGTGTTGTTTTGCTCCTTCTGAAAAGTATGGGCTGGAATACATGTAGAGAAAGGGCCTAGCATGCTCTGTAGAGCAAGGACTTTATTCTTGTTCGGGCAGTGTTACTCAGCCAGAGTCTTAAATAAAGACCAGTTTCACACTACAGGAAGATTGGTAGTAAATTCTGTGACCAGCATGGAGTCCAGCAACTACGATCTTAAACTGAAAGCAAGCGGTGGTCAATTATTCCATGGTAGCGCTCAGTCTCTTCGGCAGGTCCACTTAGGAGATACAGTCCTGACAAAATCACTTGAATCAGTTCCAACACAGAAATGCAGTGTATTCATCCCTTTTACTTTCATTTCTTCAATTCAAAACAGTATCTGGAAAACCAAGTTGCTAGCAATGATCCTGCTGTGAAAACAAATCTGCAAAAGCAATTGAGACAGTTCCAGAGGAAATCGAGTCTCAGAATGTAAAGACAGGCAGGGGAAAAGCCACACCAAGGAAGGGGACAAACTGAAGGAGGTTCTGAATCACATCAGCTACCACTTGAATTCTTGCTATTGACACAGCCCTCATTCATCTCTCTTGAGCCTGTTCCAAAGATCACATGGTAGGGGCACTTCAGTTCAGCATCTGGAATCCCTAATTACATTCTTGGTTACAAATATGCTAGTCCACTGCCAGCTTCTCACTGTTAAAGGACCTGGGTCCAACCATCACCCAGCATCCTGCAGCGTGGCTGTCATTTTTCCATAACGCTGTCCTGAATTAAGTCACATGTCACTTAATGCAGAAAGCAATTTAAAATGGAAGCACATATAAATACATAAAAATAGACAAGCCTATTCACCAGTATATTTTCACTTTTCCTAGTATCACAGGATAACTTGGGCTTGAAGAGCCCTCAGGAGGTTTCCAGTCTAATTTCCTGTAACTACAACTGCACAGAGCTCAAGGAGTTACAGAATCCCTACTGAATTAGCAGAGGTAGTTATGAAGGGATGTGCTCCACCAGATAGCTGACATGTTCATTTAAAGTGGATCAGGAACACACACTAGACACATACTTTATCTAGGTTTTAGACAAAACCAGTGGCTGAGACCTACGTCAGATTAAACACTGTTGTCTACATTAATAGTATCATTAAAATTTAAAATAGACAACTCCATTTTCCCCCAGTATTTTAATTCCATGATAGCATTCCATACCAGAAAGGAGTCTTATTCTTCACAAGAAGTCAGTTGTAAAGCTTTTCTATTGATGTAGGCAAGTTTGGGAACTTTTCCTTGTACAAAATTAGAAAATTGCCCAGATGGGATTTGAAAAAAATTACTCCACAAAATTTTAACACTATTTCTGGGTATGTATATCTAAATGTATACAAGAGCCAAAAAAAATGAGACAAGATCTCCTCTAAGATATCATCACACTTGTCTTCTGTTCACTTTTTTACATCAAGTGACAACAGTGTCTATATCCCAAGTACCAAAATGAGAAAGGCATCGCTTTTATTAAATGCAGGTAAGGTAAACATACCGAAAAAAAGATATGGAAGTAATAGTCAAATATACATAAATACAAGTGTACAGTGTAAATCTAGGAATATGCCACAAGCACGTGAAATATTTAAGGCACACCTGAAATCTCCCATACAGTTTACCTGGCAAGTCTCAAGTGAAGTGGACTAGAAAAAACTAAATCACAATTATAACGCAAGCTATACAAGAATGGGGAAAAACCACACCCAGAACTCTACAGTTTAAAAGATCTTCAATTAAATCATGTATTACTTTTTTCTGGATTAAATAAAAAGACTTTCATATTTCAAGGTAAAAAATAATCCCAGAGACAGAAAATCTGAGGTATTTCTTCCTACCAATGCCCTACTTTGGAACTGTCTATTATTACTTCATCATCTTGCTTATGACACAGCATAAGCCAATCCAAATATTAAAATCTGTGAGAGGAATAAAGGAGTAAAAAAAGGGAGGAAAAAAATAAATCTAGTACTACGCATTTAGCAGAAAATTAGGTAAACTTTATTTACAGGCACCTGTACAGAGCTGCAAAACCTTTAACTTATTACTTGTCTGAACACAGCACCTGAAGCAGCAGAGCTATTATTTTACCTGAAATACTTTAAACAACCTGAGAAATGTCTCCACTGAACATAGAGCTAAAGAATGTTGCAGTACCCTTAGTCATCCAGTACTATTTCAAGAGACAAACACTTCCCTGTAATTGCAGTCCAGACTCCCAAATAACCATTTTTCTTCTTAAGAACGCCCATTTGTGACTACCAATAAGCATGGTAAGAAACACAACACATTCACGGGCTATTCCAACCAAAGATGCAGCAAACTGTTTCCAGCTCCCCCAGCCTGCTTACACGTGTAGGACGTGAATGGCTCTCCAAGAGCGAAGCGGGCACCGAGCGCGGCGAGCGAGCAGAGCCCCTTTATTCCAGCGGAGGATGGCAGCTGGCGCTCGGGCCCGGGAGCTGGGCACCGGCGGCTGGCCCGGAGTGCGGGGCAGCCCCCGCCGGCCCCGCGCACCGCTAGAGGCCCCCGCAGCAGCTGCAGCTCCTGCACTCTGCTTTTAGCTCAACACACCCCGAGCTGCACTCGGCTGCCCCACAGGGCTGAGCTGCAGGAGCTGCCTGCTTTCGGATTTTTGGTAGGTACTACTTCAGCGAGCTTCAGATAAACCAACAGGTGGTGAATTTTTTTTCTTTTTACATGTTATTTGTATTGTGGTAACACCCAACACCTCCCAAAAGCGGTAATTAATTTGTGCTTTCAACTTTACAAAGTAGCTCATCCTAAATGGAAAGCAGCTGGAAAAAAAAAAAAAGAAATTCTGAGAAGTAAAAATTGAGTACTGACTTCCTGAGGTCTTTAAAATCAAAAGTCTTCTGCATGTGCTTACTAGGACATCACAGGTAAGAATTGACAAGCTTGCTAACTTAAGAGATGTTCTACCATACCCTGCAACGCTAGTAATGCTCCTCTTATACAAGAATGTTCCTACAGCAGGTTATCCCGCAGCAAAAGGGCTCTGTTCCCATCCCTTCTAACTATCATCTATTTCTAGTGCTCTGATGTTGCGCTAATGAAACTGAAATGCTTTGACGTGTCTTAATTTACTTACGTTTTTAATGTTCCAGACGTCATGAGTTCCGTCACAAGAACAATACACTTTTTTCCTTTGACTGTAGACTCCCAGGAATCATAGAACCTGACAATATTGGGGTGCTGAAGCCCTTTGAGCATCCCAGCTTCCTCTTTAAATCTTTGTCGCTCTGACCTGGACAGCTTCCGATCCTAATGACAAAGAAAAGACACATCAGAAAGTTTTGCTTTATTTTCTTATTGAGAGGCAGCAACTTGAAAACAGTTTGGTGCACACAAGAATCAGGTGTCTTACTTAAATGCCATTTGGCTTGCAATTACCTTTAAGTATTCTGTTTTGAATATTACAGCCTTCTTTATGTTCTTACGTTCTATTACAGTCTTTCTATAGTATGTTTTTCTTTATAATTCTCTTGCTCTCAGGGTTAAGAACTGCAAGTCTGGAGATTAACTCCTCCTTCTGCTTCCTCCTCTTTACTCTTAATAAATTCAGCTGTTGCCTGACTTGGAGTGGAAAGGGGACATAATATCTTGACCACTTCAGTGTTTGAGAATGAAATCAGATCATTTAAAGCATCTCCCTCTCATTGGTACTTAACAACCTTTCACTATTCCTAGATGTCTATCCAGACCACTGGTAACAGATGGGATTAGCCACCCATAGAGGGGGTTAAGCATCAGACCTCTGTTAACACACACTATGTTCTTGTAGCTGTAGACCATCAAGTGAATGAATTGGATTATCTTTGATTAAAAGCAGAACCTCATGATTGAGCAAGTTTCCTGAAATCTCACATCAAGAAAAATGAGAAGATAACTGCCACCAGAGACAGAAGGCAATCTTTTAGCCAGAGAAGAGAACAAAAAAGCATTCCTGGACAATACTGCTGTGTATTACCTACCAACAACTGGCTATCAGTTATCACCAAGATTCCAGGCAGCTATTACCAGAACAAGCAGCACATCTCAAAGAGAAGAGTCTCCTTGTGTCACGCAGTGTTCTCAGCTTACCAGTGCATTACCAATGCACTACTCACACCAGTCAGATTGACACAAATTGGGTCCATATGCAGTTTGCATTTAAAAAACATTGAATGCTTCAGGATATACTTAAAGCCAAGAATTTCAGAATTATCGTTTCTATTTAGCAATAACCAAAGACCTATTTGTCAGACCTGAGTAATAATTTTAAGTCACTTGATTTCACATTGTCTTTTCCATTAAAAGGAGGCGGTAAAAACATTCAGGATTTACTTATACTCTCATTGTCCTTCAGTCAGTAATTCCTCTTCCTTTGTTTACAGGTCATGTGTTTTCTCAATACAATTCAGCCATGTAATATCTAAACCATCCCACATTCACTTAGATCATCAACTTTTTCTAAAAGGTTCAAAGAGTATCTTCAGGCATGGACAAACTTCTTTTTCAGATGAAGCTCCAATTGTCAGAGGTGTACAATTTCCCTGGGTGAAAGTCTGAAAACAGGTTTGAAATCACCTTAGGGATCAGTCTCCTATTAGTGTCTATGAATGTCACTCACTTTTACAATTCTTAGGAAAATGCAAAATCCTTAAGTATGACTAATTTAATCTACAGACATCAAAACTATTCAATGCTACAACTACTTCACTCTGCAGAAATCAGCACTACCACCTCTTCCCGTTCTTTCATAAGCATACTTGCACAAGTCTTGATAAAACATTTGCAGGAACTCTCCACCAACAATTGAGCCTTCACGTCTGCTTAGGTGTTGCAGGGGTTTTAATATGTAATTAGTACTCCCATTTGAACTGTCTTACCCATCTAATAGCCTTCCTTTCATTATAATGAACAGGGCAGCTCGAAGTCTGTTCCAAACCTCGACCTTAACTGCTTCAAACTGCTGTGAGACAGAAGAGCAGCAAGCTGCAAGCAGTACAGCTGACCATACACACACGCTTCTAAGCGACAGTGCTTCAAATAACTCCATCACATCATCATCTTTCTTACAGGAAAATAAAGTGGTTTTCTCAGCCTCTGCACTTGAACCACATAACTCACTTTTTAAAACCACTTTATTTAGCTGTAAATTCAGCTATTATATATGGTCATTACACAAAAAAGGCTGTAATAATTACTTTTCTGCCACTTTTAAATAGTCAATATTTGCTGCATTCATTTTTGTCCAAACCCAAGATTTTAGATACACATTTGGATTACATTTCCTTTATTTTGTGCATACTAACAAGTTATCTACCACAAACACCATTAACCAGTTTTAGACCTACACCTAACATCGAGTCAAGCGTATTTGATTTCATTCTCATTTTAATACCCGTACCCTACTGTCCCTTAAGGGCTTTATTCAGTTTTCCCTGCCTCTGTACTACTGGCCCTAAATAGAAACTAACAACTGCTAATCACTCTTATCAATGAACAGACTCCTAAGAGGCACCCACATTTGGACTCATTTCTCTCTCTGGTCACATCCATGGCAGCATCATGTTCCTGCAAACACAGCTGTGACGTTCAGCATAGACACTCAACACTTCAGTGCTGGCATTAAAAATCCACCAGGACCGTGTAATAGACTAAGTAAAACAATGCTGCTTTGAAAGTCACAGTGCCCCAGTGATCTGGGACAAGTTTGGACAAAACACAGGCCAAAAACTTTCACCCAGGAACACAGCTATGTTTTTGCAACCAAGGAAACTCTGCACCCTTCAGTACATAACTGCAGCAGCAAAAGGGAACATTAAACAGAGCTGGAAGAAAAAGACAGAGAGGCCACTTGTTTCCTAAGCCCAGCAATGCATACTACCTTTTACTACCCTCATTTCCTTGGACACACAACCCACACCCTCACCCGTAACAGGTTTTTATATTCTTCTCCTAAAGGAATACTAATGCTAGGTTACAGAAGACTGTCAACATACTTTAAAAGAACCCACAGCCCTAACATTCAGGAAAATACTGGATCTCATGTACAATTATACCAACAAAATCTGTGTAACAGTGACTGGTTATAGCTGTACGAATTACACTCTAATGCAACTTGCAGATAGTTGGCCTCCAGGCCAACATACAATTTCAAATGACACTTCCACTTTCAAAACCTGAGTAATTAAAAATATTATACAGCAAGATCTCCCAGGCTGCATAGAGACAGACTAGAATAGAGCCCGCCCCTAATACATTTTGGCATCCTTTGAGCTGTTAGTATGGGCAAAAGTGACAACTTCATCTCATGCTTGTTCTTGTACAAAAATGCAACTTAAGCAGCTGCAGCATGTAATTTGGGAGACCGAGATCTGATGTTACCAGCCATGTTAGGTATAAATAGTTCAGGAAAAGCAGGGGAATGAGAGTATTTTGGCCTCACATGGAATCCACCAAATGGCCGTGCAGCATAGCTGGCGCACAGAGACAGAAGCCATCATCACTTAGCGAGAATTTAAAAGAGTGTTTTGCAAGACTTCAGGAAGGGAACAGTTTTCAGCAGCCTCAGTTACAACTGCATACTCCTAAAGACTCAAAAGCCCAGATGTGTCTTCCCAACAAGGCGGCTCCTGGGGGCAGTACTCAGAATCCACCAAGGCCTCTGAGCAAAGCCTGCAGAAATTCAAGACCCTCAGCTCTATCTCCACTTATAAAGATATAATGAAAGCTGTAGCCTATCACTCAAAATATACCCTCCTTTTGATTAAATTATCCTAAGTGTGAATCGGATAAGCAGATTTATCCCCTGCAGCCTTTTTCCTATAACTCACAGTCTAAATAGGTACATAGATGGATCACTTCCACATGTATTTGCTGTCTTCATTTGAAAGCAAAAATATAGGTTTCACAGATTAACATTCCAGTTTCACCAAGTACAAGATTAGTTAGACAATTTTAATGGTTTTGTTGGGTTTTTTTGTATTTTATTTTTAAATCAAACAGCCAGAAACTAAACAAAGACACACAAGTAGTTTTCCGTAAGCCTAGGAAACCTGAACAATTTTATAAAGAAGTCAGCACTTTAAGGACAGTAACTAATATACGGCTTGATATCCTGTCCTTCAAAGACCAAATCATTTTGGAATTCCCACTAATAAAATTTTAAAATGGACACACCCTCTACTCTCCTGGTCTTTTTTTTACCATAATGAAGCAACCCTAGGCAGGCAAGACAAAGTCCTAAATCCAGAAGTTAGCAAATCACATTCTTGTAGTAGCTCAGTTAGCACACGCTGAGCAGATATAGCCCAAATGTTTTTAAAAATATACAACGCTGTCAAACTGTAGGAGAGCTTGCTTCCTAAAATGGATTTAACTATCTTAGAAAATGGACAGCATTGTTCTTCCTAAACTGATAGCTTCCCTGGAGGACCTAAGTGTCACATCCCAATCACTGGGCTGCCCTTTGAACAAACTGAAACAGATGCATCAAGCCTACTCTGTTCATTTCATTCATTCCTTTCCACCTACATTAAATTGTTTTGACAAGCCAGGACAAACAGCAAGGCTTCCCAGCACGTGACTCGCAGTTCTGCAGTGCCAGGGGCCTGAAAGGAGACAAGCAGCAAATGAAACGATTGTTCGGCTCAGAGCAATTCAATAAGCTTTTGCTCGGCTGTTTCCATTTATCCAGGTCCTTCCCAGCTGATTTGTTTTGGAAAGAGAAAAAGCTATCAGAGGTGTTTACAGAGGAAAGAACTATCAGAGGTGTTTACCTTTTTCAGTGTAAAACGGGGATCTTGGGCATTCATGATAGACCAGGCACAGGTTTACTTTTCCACTAATTTCCTTAATGTACAGGGGCATGAATTACACGCAGCATTGTTACTACCCTCTTTCTACCCCTGCACCTACACGCCTTATACAAACGAAAAACAAACCAACCCAAAACAAGGCAACTCCCTTCCCCTCCAAGATCAGCTATTGTACCAAGCCACAAAAAACAAAGCTCATCAGCAAGAAATACCTATATTCCTCTGGTGACTTGTTTCAGCCACGTCTTCCTATCTACTCAGCATCCTTAATGGGGAAAGAAAATACATTTCTGGCACCTAAATTAATCTTACATTTCAACGAGGATCTCACATAGTCACTGAGCCTACTGAGTAATTTCTCATGTGCTTTCCTTTCTATCTTTCCACAGTCCTTCCGAGTTCTGTCCTGTTAACATCATGACAAGAAAGCACACATCTGCAGAACACATCCCACCAGTCAGGGCGGTCGCAGAGCCCAGCTCGGACACCGGAGGCAGCAGGGGAGCCTCCTCAGCAAGGCACGGCTCTCTGCTCGGTTCGTTTGGGTCTGCTCCTCAGCCAGCCCAAGCTCAACCAAGGGTCCCACCGTTTTCACTGACTGTCGCCAAAAGGCCTCAGCTAAAGCTCAGGACAATTCAGCTGGCACTAAACAGACACAGTTCTGCAGAAGTGGCATGCTGCACTTCAGCCTCAAGCACATACTACAGCATACCAAGCAAGTGGCTACCGAGGGAAGTACTCTACATGGAAGGAGCTGCACCTGCCAACTCCGGCTATACATCCTCCAAGGTGATTTTCACTTTCTTAACATCACGTATAATTTACGTCACTGAAGTGCTGGGGAACCTTCATGCACAGCAGAACAAACCAGACTCAGAAAACTTCCCGCGATCTCCATCTACAAATAAGTAGACTCATAAGCAATACAGGTCAACTTTAAACTGTTTGGGTTTTGGGTTTTAAAAAAAAAAAAAAAACACAAAAAACCAGTGGATGAGTTGCTACACAATTTAGAGGTATTCCATTTTCCACAATATTAGGAAGATAAGCAGTAAAGAGGAAACAGAGAAAGACTGGACACTTTATGTACTACAGACAGGTTTTACTAGCTTTCTGCATATCCTAGCACTAGATCCAGAAATTCTACACTGCTATATTGCACGGAGAGTTAGTGGCTTGTTGTTTTGCAGGGGGGTTAACTAGACTACAGCAACAGTATGTAGTTTTCATGTAGACACGCACTAGAAAAATTAGTAGAAATGAACTGTCTTAAAGTGATGTGATCTGTAAATGTACAGCCATGAGAGACTTCAAAGTGCTGTTGAATTATAGATAGTCTGAATCACAACCAAGGCAAATTATCTATCTGTGCTGAGGTTACACTGAGCAGCATTTTATCAAGCGTTCCAAATGTCTGAAAATTTGAGCGAAGACACTGCAGCTCCCAGCCTATTATTTGGAGGAAGACGTAGCATACAGAACAGACAAATGTTCTTCTGTGTGCATTTCTGCAGCATATGAGAAAGGCTTTGCAAGCCTTTAAGCAAGGTTAATGAGGGGTCATCAGAGGAGAAGCTAGCAAGACTGTGCTCTGATATTCGGCACTGTTAATGGAACTGAGGCTTTGTGGGCTGCAGTGTTCTCATCCTGAAAAAATCTAGCAGTTAAGAGGAAAAAAGAGCACAGTAACCATTGAGCTAGATTAACAAAATATCAACAAAGAGTCCACTGAGCTTAAAAATCATCCAGCATTACACAGTTGGTGCCTAGAAATGGAAGTCTCAGTGCACAAGAACGGCATCTACTTTTCTGTGTCAACACATAAAAACCATTTAATACTTTCCAGCGTTAAAGTCTAGGTAGAGAGATAAAAGGGAAGGGAAAGAGACTGTTCAAAATGCATCCCTGTACAGCAACAGACATAAAAATTGATCAAAGATCTGCTCAGATCCTTCCACCACTCTACTTTCTACAAACCACTGAACACAAAAAAACTGATTAAATAGAGCTGAACAGCTGCTGTTCCAAAAGTACGTATCCAGGCTAAAAAACACCAGCTCCCTCAGCCACGTAAGGCTTGTGCTCTGGACCCGCTGCCAGCTTTCTTGCTCTTCATTTGACATGTTCCAGCACCTCAATGTTCTTCTCTTAGTGAGGCCCAGAACTTTTAAGTCACTTTCTTCCTCATCATAGTTTAAAGACTGAAGACAAAGCTTCTGACAGGTAGCAAAACACAATGCAAGGACACGTTAATGCTTACTTACTGAAAGAATGATTTCACATTGCTCCTTGGCAAGTCTCCACAAGAATCTATTTTATATAAGCTACAGACAATCTTCAAGGAGTGTGTAAATAACCTTAAGAAAGATAACACTGAAGTATAAAATACATATCTAAGACAATAGAAAAGAATAGGCTTGAAACAGTTACATCTTTTAAAGTTCCTGATTAAGGGTAAATATTTGCTGTAGGTTTCCTCTTGCACAAGGTATTAAAAATGCTTTAAGTTTCAGGAAAGTACACAAGTAGTCAAGCTAGGTGAAACACTGAGGTACTATTCCCATTACTTGTCAGTTTCCTGGTGAAAAGTACCTGCCTTCAAAATTTTTCATCACTGGTTATGTGGAGGGCAAAGGAAAATGGGTAATTGATTTGATAATTCTCTTCTGTGTTTTCATTTCTGGCATTTCAATGCGCTACAATAGTAACTAAACAGAAAATCATTGGAAGGTGAAGGTAATTTGTTAAAAACACAAAAAATACAAGTGCTTCTTGTTCTTTCTCTTAGGATTGCGCAGTCAAATGATACAGCAAACGTACACAACTTTACTTACACTGTTCAAATGTTAGAAATAAAGAAACAAATTATATATAACCTGACAGTTAACTGATGGTAGGAGGAAGGAAAGGAGGGAAATGAAACTCTGAATGATCAAACAAAAGGAGGACAGAAGTCTTCAGTCACCATTTAGTCTGAGTAAGTCAATTATACATATCCTGAAAGAACATTTACTTGAGTAAGCTTCAGCAAATAAGAAATACATCTTTGTCTTAACACTGAAGGGGAAGTAGCTGCAAACTACAGCCCACGTATGTGACCAAAAGATTCCAGCACCACTCCCCATTTTATCCTGTGATTGTCTCAGTTTGGATGTAGCTGTGACTCACCACCACAGGGCAAGGGGGCAGAACAGCACCAAGAATTCTATTCCTCTGATGTGCTCACTTTCCTGCTTTTACATTTGCAGTAGCACCTGTGCCAACAGTAGCAGTAGCAGCATCTAAGACACCTGGTGGCAGTAATGTCATAGACTTTTAACCTATGCTTGAAGAGACACCCTCAGTGAGAGTCTCCTGGTAACAGAAAAGATATCAGAACTGAAGTCTCTGCTTGCTTGCACCAAGTTCTGGCATCACTGCAAATACAATCTCCATCACGAACACAACAGCAGAAAAACACTGTAAGATCAGATGGGAATGTTTTTTCTTTATATAAGGCCACAAGAGTCTTAAAAGTACGGGTCCCAATAACAAAGTTTATCTTTTGTTACAGTAGCAGTGTGGGAATTTTTATTTTCAGCAGTGCCAAAGGTGAGCACGCTGCCAGGATACTGCACTTGGATACCGTTTGCAGTATTAGATGGGAAGGCTCATGGCCAGTGCTCACCACAGACAGACACACAGGTGCAGGCACACGGCTTAGGGACTGGAGCAGCCACTCCCTCTGGAAACAGAAATGCCAGAATAGAACCTGTACAGCTCCAAAAGGGAGAGAGGAGTATGGCTGGCCCACAGGCTTCCAAAGAATTCAGCCAGTGTAGAGCTTGAGGTTACCACTAAAATGTTAAGAAGCATTAATAATCTGTACAAATAAAGTCTCTATTGAATGCCTGCTTTCCAGAGCTGTTATGTGTGAACATACACATTAATACACACCTGTACTACTCCTCTCCCCACTCTCTCACATCAGCAGCAACATTCATAGGCAAAGCAAGTAGGCTGAACTGAAAACCTGAACCAAATGCCACTTCCAAAGAAAACAATGACTAAGACTAATCACATCAGCTGATCAGAATAAATTTAATACCATACTTGTACTTTACCAAATCAATTACCTATTTTCCTTTGCTCTCTACAAAACCAGCAAGCAAAAAATTTTAAACAGTGATATGAAACCTAAAGCTTAGACATGACCTCCTCTGGAATCTTCCAGGTCCTCAGGAATCTGGACTAAGAATGGCAAGCAACTGTTTAGGCTTCAGTCATTTCTATTCTAGGGTTGCTCTAGGCAGCATTTGTGTTTCCTTACGTAGAAGTCATGGGGGAAATAAAAAGATGGCTGAAAGTCCTATTCAATTTATCCATCCTGAGAGGCTGAACATTAAGGGACAGCAATCAAAATGCTGGGCTACACACAAATAATCAGTAAAAGAACAGAGACCTCATCTATTTCTTTTCACTTTTAAATTGTTATTTGATCCATGGAAGATAAATGGCTAAGTTTGCTTTCTGATAGCAGTTCTCAATAAGGCTTATGTTTATTACATACAGCTTATTAGAGAATGGAAGTGTTGGCTGAACTGAATTCTTGATGAGCTATTAACCAGCTGGACCATCTTGTCACTTGGCTCAGATGCCTCATTAAAAGTTTTGAAGCGCGCATCAGTTCTCATTTTGCACTGAGCTGATGGTTTTGCCAGTGAGAGGGAAGGTACATCCAATCACCTCAGTTTTATTTTACTATGAAAACCCAGTTCTCCACTCGGGTGACAATACTTCAGGAAAAAAAAGCCTTCTCCACAGTCCATTCTGGTTACCTCACAGATTTAATTCAATGCATTAAAAGTGCAATTATAGCTTTTTGTTTCATGTATTTCTGTACGAGTCACAGTCCTTTTATGAGTAGCTGCATGTCTAGAACATTAGGGTAAACCCTTAACCAATTCTGATAAAGGCAAATCAATTTAGAAAATCAAACATACTACAATTCATCTCATATTCCTCACAAAGCTAATGGCAAACAGGAAAAGTTAGCTACAGCCACTTTTCAGCATGCCAAAAAGCTGTATCAATAAGCTGGTGGGAAAACACACAGAAGTGTCAAGATGACTGCAACGATTCACTAATAATGAGCACAGTAAGGGTACAGAAGAACTAGGAATGCCCTTGTGCCTCTGAGTAGCTCCGTAGCAAAAATCTCAGCATAAAGCCTAGAGACAAGTATCAAATCAGCATTCCCTGCCCCCCACACTCCTCCAGTTGTAAAATAAACTCACATCAGCCTACAGTACACGTTGGCTTCAACATTGGTATACACATCGTGTTTGCAGCCTGATTACACTACAGGACTTACTCGTCCCAGCTCCCTTCTTTTCGTGCAAACACATCCAAAAAAAGTACCCGATTTAATTTACAAAACTGTGGATTACTATCAGTTATGACAGGATGACATACGAAGTGTAGGCCAAGTACTGGCAGCCAAGAGAAAATCCCTGCAATAATCACTAGAGAACTCCATGCCAGACGTCTCTCATTCAGAGATAGATCTCTCATTGAGAGATCCTTCAGGGATCCATCGAAAAAACCCCAAATAATTGCCAGGTGTTCTGCATGTTCTTGCAAGATCAAAGAAATCAAAAAGGGATCTCCTGTAGGGAAAGACTAAAGAGATCCAGAAACAATCAGCTTTATGGGGTGACCAAAACTGGTGTTCTAGATGAGGACTCAGAAATACCTTCCACAAATACCAGTATTAGTAGTAGCATTTCACAACTATGGAAGTCCTAAAACACATTGGATAAGCACTTTTACAATTTTTTAAGCATAAATGGTGTAATTTTCCTGTGACCTAAGGAATGCCTGTCTTCATCTCAGGGTTCTCATAAAGGGAAGTATTAATAATTCTTACATGCTTAGTCAAAAGTTGACTTATGAAATCAGTTTCTTGCATCACTTGCACATTTACTACACACTTTCACAATAATACCATATACATCAGAGACACTTATTCCACCACCACAGTGTACATCTTTCTTGGCTAACACCATACATGATGTGCATCTAAAAAGTTACTCACCAGGTCACAAATATTTCAGACAGTACCAAATGAACCACTAATATCTTAATTTACTAATACGTAAATTTAAAAGTATGCATATTTTCTTTCACAGAGCAAGGAAATTGAGTATAGTTGAGTCAGAAGAGAGAAAACACTCAAATTTTTAACACTAGACAAGTGGTAGGATGAACAACTAAGAAAACTGCCACGATGAAGCATACTCTGCATCCAGAAGCTTAACTGGCTTTGCAATTCAATCCTCAATAATTTTAAAATATATTAAACTGCAAGAGAAAACAAAGTGTAATTGAAATGCAGATGAAGGGATCACTCAGCTCCTGTTATCTAATGCGACACAGGATACAATACATAAAAACAGCCAGGGGTCTGCTGTATTGTAAATCAAAGTAATGACATGCACACCTTGGACACAGAAGTACTATTTTTACAGAGGATGAAAGCGAAAAAAACCCAAACCCACACAAACCCTTTAAGTGTTGCATTGACCTGCAAGAAAAGCTTTTGACAACTAAAATTCAGTGCTGTCAAACAGGTGAGATCAAAGTATCAAGAAAGTAATCTCCAAAGGGAGACAAAGCACACAGCTAGGAAAAAGCAGTAGAGGAAGTTAAAGATGAACATTTAAGCCTTTTTTTCCCCTTGGAATTTGGGAACTACATACACAGTATTCCCACTGGCAAGGCTATCCTGTATTAATCCAAAGGTTTTTTTCCAAAGAATACTACTGGGAATATCCCGCGCTGCCAGAAGACCAACCATGACCTAGAAGGCCTCAGATACTCAACATGTTATCTATGAATCAGCTATTCAAACTGCTACAGCTTATCCAAAAGGTCTGTTTCTCATTACATTGTGCTTTAGTCACATACTGTCTGTCCTTGGTCTGGTGCCACTTCATTTCAATTGTTTGAACAGGAACACTGGAAGGAATTTCTTGAAGACAAATCATAATGCCTGCGCATGTCATGGTCCAAGGGACCTGCCTTAAATGGGTCATCACAACCTGTAAACAAGCTTCTTTGTTTTCAATTTACCTCCTTCTTTGTCCCACTGAAGAATTCTACATGCAGTTCAAAATTCAATTTAATTGTGAACTAAAGCACTTGATCAAAAAAAACCCCAAAAAACATGTAAAATACTCAAATAACGTACCCATACAGTGAAATAGCTGATATTCTGTGCATCATATTCAAAACCTATTAATTAGTGATCATGTTTAACATTGAAAAAGTTCCCTTAGCCAAAAAGATATCTGAAAACATTTTTAGCTAAATGGCTCTGTCTGAAACACAGTGTGTTCAGCAAGTATGCACACACCAAAAGCCATGGAAGCTGGAATTCAAATGAAAGCAGTTTGTCAGAAAAGCTGTTCTGGTACTGCATCCCTTGCTTCACTGGCAACAACTACATTTCTGTGGGGATAAGAGTGGGTAAGTAGATTTGAAACATTCTGTATTTCTGTTTAATTTAAATTCCTTGCCCTACCACACAACCCCAAACAACATGCCAGTTAAACCATTTTAATTAAGCTAAAGACAGTATCATAAAGATAATAGACACCTGGATCTGCTTTTAGTCTGAAATCCACTAAATAGTACTTTAATGAGTACAGAGACTTGCTCTCGCTAGAAAGAGTCAGTACAGGATTATCTTTCCCCTGTCTTGAGATAATGACAGCTACACAAGACCTCTTTTTCTCAGGCAGAGGCAGGACACAGATAGATCTCTGAACAGATGTCTAACAGAGCAGCCATACTAATTTTCAGAATAAGAGCCTCCTGTCCAGCTACCAGGGAACAGGATGTGAGCAGAGGCAGGACAAGTCTACACAAGCAGGCATCTGGAAGCACCTGAGAACTAATTCTTTTGCAGTTGTTACTACCCCAGTATCTTCTTCAATTAACTCAAAAACAATCCTCATGACAAAACAAACTTTCCAATCAAAATTCTAATGCTTGAATGCTTATTATTAGAGATATTGATGAAAACCTCATCAATTCCTTTCAAAGACTATCAGGTGGCTTCGTAATTTTTTCCTCCTCAAGACCCTATCACTACAATATAAAATAATTTTTCCACAGAATGATCCAAACATAGCTCTCAGTACTTTCAAGTGACAGCTGTGTGAAAATCTCTTGAGAGCTCAATTCTAAGACCTCTTTTCCTAGGGGATCAAAAGGTGGAAGTGTCATTAAACAGTTTTAAAATCCTCAAAACGTAAGAACATTTCTAAGATAATTTTCTTGTTATTACCACAGGGGTTGTTTATATCTTCGAGTTTCTTAGTTTGGGCCACTGAAACAATAATTTCAAAAGAAACAAAGGGAAGACAAGAACTTAAATCCTTGTTCTCTAATTGTTTACTAAAAATGAGGGCCAAGTATAAGCACCAGCTGTTGCAGCACCTCAGAAATACTGGAAAGAGGCTTCAGTAGCCAGCAATAATACTACAGTACAGAGCAGCAAGTGTTAAAACTCAAAATTTATAATTAAATGCTCCAGCATAGATACTTAACAGCCTAGAATTGGGAAAGAGGGACAAAAACCAACAGACCATCCAATAAGCAGAAGCTGGATAGATGAATCACAGTCTCAGAGTTACAGTCCTATCTTCAAAGCTGTTAGCAGGCTGAAAAATTTATGAACAGGCATCTTCAGAATGAGTTGCAACATATCTGTCCATCAGAAGCAGACATTCCCTCTTGTGATTTCACTCTGCAAGTAATAAAATCCAGACTGCACTGCAAACAAAGAACTGCAGTTCCCCCCTCGCCTGCTCTTGCCCTGAGCACTCTGGCTACAGAGGCTGAGAGCTTTTTGATGCTATTTTAATCTCTCCTATGCTTCCAACACATGCTGGATCTCACAGATCTTTGTTGTAATTTCCTATTTCAAAGCACACTCTCCCAGAGAGACCTGGTCCATACTTTAGGCATCCTCTGCTGAAGGTTCCCACAATCAGTTGGTTTGGCTCCATATCTGCAGAGCAAATTAATGCTCAATGCAGACCAAACTGAGATAGCTTGAGCACATTCACCGTACTGAACTGCTGACTCAGTGCAAATGACTCCACTGCAGAATTAGTCACACGTGTGAGTATGTGAGGTGGAAACTGAAATTTATGCCACTATGAACTCTTCTTATCTCAATGACTTCAGTATGCTTGTGCCTAAATAAGGATTTCACAAGAGACCTACTGGCAGTGCTCAGGCTTGTAGAAACAGGCTGCTTTTCCAAGACAGGCAGTGGAATGGGATGGTATTGTAAGAACAGGGTGAAATCTTAAGACCATAGAAGAGATTGCAGCTACATACCAGAATTATCACAATTACACCCAGAATTTCATTTTTTAAATTGAAGATAACAATATTCAGGCAATCCAAGGGATAAGTGCCTTTTCCTATTATGAGCTCCTACCACTCCTTCTTTCCAGAACACTTTCAAGTTCTCACTTCCCAGGAAAGGAAAACAACATTAGACATAGCACAGAACAGGCTCTGCGCTAATTAAAAAGGAATTCCCACCCAATGTTTTAGACACTAAACTCTAAAACAAAACTAAAAGTAGTCAAGTACTACTCTGATTATATGACTACTATATGACTACTCTTATTATATATCTATGTTTAGATTGTTAATAGATTTTTTGCAGTCATTTCATTTATATACATTTCTTTGAACTTTTATCTTCCCCTCCTTCTGTACAATCATGACTTCTCTCATAAAAAAAAGGGTAAAGATAACACACCACAAACATTTCTCCAACTCAGCCATCTGTGTAACAACACTGTTTGCTGGTAGCCCTATCTTACTTAAACCCTGAACATCAAGAGCCCAGTTTGATGTGAAAAATCCAAAAGGTATTTAAAAGAACAAACTGTAAATATACAAACTTCTGTATTTTAGAATACATTAGACAAAAAAAGGATTTAAAAGGATTTTTTAAAAGGATTTTTACCAAATCTGATAAAAATTCAAGTTATATATTCCATTCTTTCTGTTTCATTTTTCCCTCAAAGCTCATGGGAAGGCAGACATTTTGACTAGGGCATTTGCTTTTAAAATACTACAAAATTCAACTTTCAAGATCTGAATTCACTACAGCTAAAGTCATTTGAGCAGAGTATTTTCACAGATGCTTCCTTCAGACAAATTATAACATATTGGTACCAAAGCTGCTTCTCCATATCTGACTACTGAGATTAACAGCTGCGAAGTCTGCTGCTTGTACAAATAGAGAGGCTGCTGTTCCACAAAAGACTTTCTACTTGAAAACTTCAGTTCCTATTTCTCCAGAGAAACTTCCAACATGATGAAGCAAGCCATTTCTGAGGATATTAAAATTTCCTTGCTTAAACAGTTGCAACACAAACAAGTGAACTGAATTACACTGTACAGCTTTGTACCCTACATTTCCCATCCTGAGGGTTTGACTGGCACATGCTGTACAAAAGGTAATTATATGTTTGTAAAACAAAGCCAACACACACTAAGTAAGTTCAACAAACTGCTTCATACAGCATCACAGATGCTGACACAGACTACTCACAGGCTGGAACACAGACCCAGTCTTCAGAGTTTAAAAAAAGGTAGTTTCCAAGTAAGTCTAATCTAGAAAATGTCACTTCTTTTAAAGATTTTTTATCTGAAAACTCTTTACTTGGAAATACTTCCTCAGCATAGAGACAACACACCTGTCTCAACACTGCTTTCAGGTCCCTGCTTCACAGCTCTCAAGTATAAAAAATTCAGGTGCCAGTGCATGCAATAAAGCAAGCATTTTTCTCTAAAGCACCTGTAACAGCTCAGCTGAAGCTTCTTAAACAATTAAGCTCAAGACAGACACTTGGCTTGAAAATTTGCAGCCCAGGTGGTTTAAGGTACACTCCAGTTGGGCAGCTGAGAACGATCTCTTGTGACAGGACTCAACCTTAAGTGGTGCTACCTTATGTACTAGTCCCATGTGTACCAATAAGGAATTTAAAAGCAGATGACCGCTATGTAAATATAGAGCATTACCAACACGCTTCTTCCAAAGATAGCTTGTAAAATTACAGACCATTACAGAGCTAAACTCCAGAATGAACATGAAAGAAAAATATGCTAGTTTTCATACTTTCGGAAGAAGTAAAATATCAACTAACACATTATGCCAACTGATGGGTGGTAATGCTAACAAACTCATTATCTGGAGCTTACCAATAATTTTAACCAACATTTTAGGCATCGTCACCAAGCCTCAGACCGAACATTCAAATATTAAATTGTTGTAGCAGGATTTTTGACAGCAACACACAGAGGGGCTGCCAGAGTTACCGAGACGTCTCCTCATACCACTTCACCCAGAGCTTTGGCAGCTGCATCCAACACATGGATTTCCATTTACTCAGCATGAGAGCGCACCCCTCTAATGCTTTTAGAATCGAGTTACTGAAAAGACCTAACAGCAACTATTGCTTCACTTGCAGATCCTTTTCTGAATGAAAACAGAAAACTGTTGATGCACTAAGTTTGCCTTTTCTAAAGCCCAACACTCCAAACAAAGCATGTAAAGCTCTGTGCTCTGAACCACCATTTAGTAACTCCAAAAGGTGTTTTCTCTCCACAGCTGCAATATCCAAATTGGATCCACAAGTGATCCAGAGGGATAAGTTCACTGCTTAGGAGCAGACGAGAGGAAACAGCAATGTAGGAGACTCGACAATACACATCATCTCCTCGACCCTCAGAACCAAAGAAAACCACACTTGATATCCACAACCTATAAGGTATAATAACCTAATGTTGTCCCAAACCAGTAATAACTATGGGAAGTGGCTGCAGTGCCTCACAAGTCCACTGGGAAGCCTTCTGTCCTTAAGTTTACTCTGCATCCCTTTTTTCACAGAAACTGGCATACTTGACATGGAATGATCAGCTGGTTCCCTATAGTTAACTTACACAGTATCAGTAGTGCTAGTCAGACACTGAGTTAGAAAACAGATAAACCAAGATTCTTCATCCAATCAAACTTTTTTTTTTTCCCCGTAGCTGCTACAGCAGGAATCACTATGAACACAGAAGAAAACAAAAATCATGGCAAGGATTTTAAAAGGAAAAGGATAAAAACCAAACAAACCAAAAAGCCCCCACCAACACCAAAGTGCTATTATTTGAAGTCTTAAAGTTATACCATCACCAGTCACGGTCCTGTTAGATACTCTGAGCTAATGTGGGCATGTGACTGGATATGAACAGCCTCTGTACTTCCACCGTTCAGGAAGAACTAAAAATCTAACAATGCAACGGCCACACATGCCTACAATAAAGTGAAACTAAACTGATAAAAAGGGAAATTAATTCAGCTCGGTTTCCCCAATAAGACAGCCCCTCTTATCTTTGATGAATGTGTCCCAGGATGTGCCAAAGTGCACAGCACCACGACCCTTGATCCCTGCTTGACAGAAGTCATCATTCAAGGCTCAAGATATTTTGCTATCCCATTATGTGTAACAGACTGCTCAAACCCCACAAAACACAGCCAGGCCAACTGCTGTACTAGCTGGTTTTGAAAGCACACACTGATGGCTCCCAGATCCTCAAACTGTAAACCTAACACTAAACTACAAAATGACCACTCACATGAGGTTCCAGATGAAAGACCTCCTAGCTTGCTGCACCAAAGCAAGAGATCACATGCCAATCTACAGCTGAAAAAACACCAACATTTATCAGAATATGAACTAGCCCAGACAAGTTATTTTATAGAAAGTCAGAGAACAGGGAAAACTGAAGTCCCTCATGATTCCAAAGCAAAGTTCCCCACTTTTAAAAAAGAGTATCTATCTCCACAAACACCACCAACATGTCAAAGGAAAGCATGTTCTCCGTTCCTGGCATCTAGGCCAACAGCAATGATTCAAAACACAAGTTCTCCACTGAAGAAGGCATGCACTTCAAAGGCCACAAAATCCTCATTAAAAGACTCCAGGACAGCTTCAGCCTCCCTAACTCCCACTAGACTCCCCAAACCTGTAGAGCTGCAATCACTTCTTTTAGAGTGGCTGCAGAGGCAGCGCATTAGTGAATTCTTCAAGCTGGAAACCATTTCTGAAACACAATGTACTGGGAAGCAAAAGTGAGATCTATGCAGCAACTCAACCAGACAATGTTTTGGGGTTTTCTTTTCGGTTTTTTTGGTGGGTTGTTTCAAGGGGTTATTTTTTGAAGCCCTGCAGAGACTAGGAGCTAGCAGTGTGGTCAATTGCATTTATTGTTCTGTTGTCCAAAAGCATTAAACATAGACACGAAAAATGTCTTGGCTACCCCTTTGAACAAGAAGGCTTTGCAGGGCAACAGGCACAATCCCTTTCAAGGTTTGGGAAACAGGTGGTTTCACTAAATCGTGGTCAATCTCTCCATTTGTTTATGGTTTCTAACAGTCTGTAGTTACTGCAAATTTTTGTTTCCCTTCTAATTCGGTATCAGTCCTATCCACTGCAGTCTTCATTAGTCAAGAACTACAATCCTGCTTTACAATAGTTTTTTGCAGAGAAGCTATTTTAAGTTAATGACCATGCCCATTCTCCCATTAAAGTGTTTTTTCAGTCATGGACTTAGCGCTCAACGTTTTTTTTAATGGCACTTTGTTTCCCATTATGCTCAGCAGCCCATGCAACACATGACATTTTGTAACCAAATAGCCAATGGCCATTGGCAGACTTCCCCACCCCTCCCTTTCTCAATATTATTGGAATAAATAGCCTTACTTGCACAAAGAACCCTCTGCAACCTGCAAAATCAAGTTAACCCCCTTAATAATCAGTGTCAAGCAGATTTATTACAACTCTCATTATGCTCAATTCATCGCTAGCCAGAATCACACAGGTAACGCAGCCTTTTTGCCAGAAATACATATTGTAACACAGACTGAGGATTATCAACTGGCCAAAAGACCAGAGGGTGGTATTCCAGATAAATGTTTTTACCTAGTAAAACTACAAAAGGAAAGGACTTAGAATTCAGAGCAATCCTTTAGCTACTTTAGAAACAGCGTCAGTAGAATGCAGGATCAGTGGATGAAATGTTTTCATCAGCATAGGAGGACTGCTGAAATACTGTAGAAAAAATTGTAACTTCATCTGAAAAAAAGGATTTTGCATTTAAATGGTTCACCTTCATTCTTCTTTAACTGGGTTTCGGACTATTTTTAACATTTTCATGGAACAGCTTTATTTCAAGTCAGAGTAATGCTCATGGCCCTCTAAACAAACAATTTGGTCACCAACTTGTGATCCCAGTGACTCCTGATAAACTCACAGCTGTTGGGCTGAATATTTATACATGAAACAACTGATGTATTTCCATCTGGTCTTTATGACAAGAGGATGACTATATAAAATGGCAAATCACTACTGCTTCCAAACAAAACTCGGGGAAGAGGAAAGGGAAACTGCTGAGCTGGACTGCCCTTGACCCATGACAAACAGACAACTCAGCTGTCACTTATGTTTTGGTCATTTGAGTAGCTGCAGAAAGTATATCTGAAATGAGACACCCTATTCAGCTGAAGCTCAATCTAGTCCATGGATTTTTTTCCCTTCCTGGAAAGAAATTTGGCTTGAGAAGGGGGAAGGGAGAAGGCAAGAGTATAAAGCAAATTCCCAAGAGAACAGTAAGCACATTTCCATGGATAAGATTGACTTACCAGCTGGAAAATTTAAGTTTGGATGAGGCAGTTCCAGGAGTCAAAGCTTAGATCCAGGTTTTAAACATGCTCATTCTTCTTTTACATAGGGTAGCTGAGCACAGATACAAAATCTGCTTCATTCCAGAGTGCAAGAGGGGGCAGGGGGAGAAAATAAAATCCTTGTTTTGCCAGATGGCTTACACTGGGACCACAGGAGGATTCAGGAAGGCCAAGGTTAGAAAGTAAAGCAAAAAATGACATTGGCAATGACTGATACGTGGTTTTGTTGGAGGGGGGAAGAATATTTCCTGAACAGGTAAAACAAAAAAGAACAATTACCATTCCCACACAGGAACAAGAGAAACAAAAGATACCATTTCCCTGAATATTATTGCTGGAGAAGATAAGGACAGAAGTCAAAGGTAAAGTGGAAAATAGTTCTCTACATCATCAACCAACTCATTCTTTCCATTCTAAATTCCAATGCCAACTTCCTCAGATTTCATGCCCCTCTTAAGTGATAAATTATACTTAAAACATCGCTACACTCACAGCCTGCTGCTTTTTAACTGCAGTCATCCATACCAACTTAGTTAACGCTTATCAGTTGCGTCATTACCTGGTAGTTATCAGCTCTGTATTTAACGTAGTTGCGCTCCTTCAAATTTTACACGGTTACCCAAACCATGTGGTTTGTTGCAAAGTTATCAAGACCAGAAGTTGAGCAATACACAGTTTTGGACATGCTACAACAGCACAATCACACATCACAAGCGTACTTCAGAAATTCGGTATTATCTTATAAACTGCCACATTAGAAGCCACAACTGTTTTCTGACAGAGGTCAAACCACTGCAGAAGTGCAGCAAAGCAAACCTTCAGCTGAACAACTCAGAACACAAAGCAGCAATTTGCAGTAATACTAAATAACAGACTCTTCTACAAAAGAATTTTGGGAGTTATTTTGCTGATGTTGAAAGTACAGCCAGCTGCTTTAGCACAGCTGATCCTGGCTTACTTCCTTTGGTTAGCCCAACTTAATCTAAAGCTACTTAAGCTTTCTTCACAAAACAGAACCATTTCTTTGCTTCACCATTTGACATAATCACTGTTTGCACTAGTGGTAGTTTTCCTATATGAAAACATTTTTCCAAATCAGTGTATCACCCATTTCCAATTTATAACCCTATCACTCACATAGTTTAGAATCCAAGGACACCTTCTCCCAGAGGCCAACAAATAATGGATTTTTACAGTACAGGTTTATCAAGCAGAAGCCATTTACAGCTTGGGTACATTGGGAGTTTTCATAAAATCTCTACATTTGGAGCAGCAAGACTATAAAGTTTGTCTCACTCTTGTTCAACTCCACGCTTCAAACCAATCCAACTACGTATCTGAGAAAACTGACCCAGAAAACTTTCTGGAGCACTTAGTCATCTACCCACTAACTAGGCCACAGATGCTGGTTTGGGATAGATGTCTCTCCAGTTCCAAAAAAATTCTTTCAAACGCTTAAATTATGGTCACAAAGTTTTACAAAGATAAAATGTGCACGTTCACAATTTATTACAAAATGCTAAAAAACCCACAACAAATAGCAACACAATGCTCAACCTTACAGGCTGCTGGTCTTACGCAGCTCAAAGTCTGAATGCATCCATAAAATGATTTTACATGTTCATGAAAGTTACACAAGTATTTAATCTGTAAAGAAAACACAAACTGATACATGTCCACAGTAGGTAGCTTATTCAATAAGATTATTCAATCTAAGACTACAAAGGGAGGAATTTTGGCAAAAAGCAGGCAAGAAATCCACAAAGTTTAGTACAAGTATTAAACTGATACTTTCATGAACTAGCCATTCATAGCAATGGGACCTTTCAGAATCAATTCACTGTTTTAAACTTGCCTGGTCCTAAAACTTTGAAATGTCATGTACATCCTAAGAAACAAGGTTTTTTGCTATTCCTCACCTTTGTCTTGTAAATGCTTTTCAACTCTCAAAGTTTTTTAGAAAAAAAAAAAAACACTTAAGTGAACAATAAAAACAGATTTCAGACTCTCCAACACCAGTAAATCAAACTTCAGTTCTGCTAGGTTTTCTGTGATTCGCCCAACCTTGAGAAATAGGATTCCATACTGGATGGGAGGAAGAGCAGCACTTTTTTTGAACCAAAGTCCCAAGATAAAATCAAGGCACCTGGCTATTCTTCCTATCTGAAGTGTTATCACACACAGCTGGTCACGTTCAGTTGCACTGAAATGCTTGAAGGAAACCTGAGTATTAAAGACAATTTGTGACAGATCTTTAGGTATAGAACACACACAATACACTGGGGTGCTACGGCATTTAAGTCTTCAGCAGCAACCTTGAGGCTCTTCACCTTGGTTTCTTTGGTTCCTGAGGGTAAATTCTGAACCTCTCAGATATGTACAGGCTTGTACAAAGAGATCAGCAAAAGAAATCATACCATCACCTTAACTGGCTCACAGTTGCCATCAAGAGGCAAAATATTTCAAATTCAAGCACCCTGTGTAATTCACCACCACCCCGCCTGGCACAAATAACCTGAAATACATTTCTGCTTTTGAGTCTGCAGAAAGAAGCTCAAGCTGCACATAAAGGAAGTAGAGAAAGCCACAGGAAGAAAAAAAAATCATTCTAAAACTAAACTTCAAGTCTTATTTTTGTATCAGACATTTCTGTTTCTCCCTTTTCAGCGTACTCTTCCTGGCAAACCAAACGACTGACTAAGCCCCAAATCATGATAAATGCAAATAAAAAGCCTGCCTTCAAAGGACATTCTGCATACTGTCTATCTCTACTTGTCTACATCCAGAGGGGGCAATATAAAAAAAAAAAAAAAAAAAAAAAAAACCAAATTTGTGTCTAAANCCGAGAGGGCAATGTTAAAAAAAAAAAAAAAAAAAGAAAAAAAAAAATCAATCACTTCTCAGACGGTATTTCTTACAGTAGGATATTTATCCGAATGGACTGCTTCAAGAACTCTCTAACTCAAGTTTAGCCTCACGACATTTTTAATTACGGAGGACTCGTAGACCAAGTCCAAATTAGCTATTACAAAACAAAGCACATTAACTTAGCATCTTGCATTTTTACACAGATAGAGAACCTACATTTCCCAAATGAAAGCATACCATAAGCAGCTGAATAAAGATCAAGATGAACCAAAAATAGTTCAATGTTGGAAAATATTTGTTAGAATAGAAGTCTCATTTAAAAGAGGCAGATTTGAAAACAGACATGGTAACATTTTACAACATTTAAGCAAAACCTGCTAACAGTTCAGAAATTGCCATTAACAGATGCATATTACATAAGCTCACACAGATTTGCAGATCCTTAAGATAATCAGCCTGGATTGCTGAAGCTTTTAATAGCAATATTTGGGGGTTATTGTTTGCATGTCATTAGTCTATCCCAGGACAGAAGCAGTCAAAATACATTCAGAGTGGGGTCATGAACTTGCCACCAACAATCAGCAAAGGAGGAACAAGCCACAGGTTACCCTAAGGGAGGAAAATGTCCAAGGAAAACTGGCTAACACCATCAAGTGAATAGTTTTAAACTATCACGAGACTATATTAACTGGCTAAAACCAGACAAAATGCACATGGCTGTTGGTATCAGCTTTGTACTATCTTCCACTTAGCCAAGCTGCTTCAGATTTGCCCCAAATACATACAAAGAGACCGGTATTCCTATTCTTTTCAAATTCTACTAAATGGTGGCATTAAACTCACAATTGCGTGATTGGGTTTTTCCATCTCGACCTTTCTGCTTTCTGCCACCAGCCCCAAATCTGCTATCAGAACCCACTATCTTCAGCTCCTGAAGCAATGAAACTAGAAATAGCTGAAACATGCAGATGAAAGGATGATCGAGAACAGCCAAATCGAAACAATATAACTCCTACCTCATACAAGAGGTCTAATACAGCTTATTTCCCACACTGCCTGCTACCTTCCTCTAGCTGGACAAGAGCAGTTCAATGGAGACCTACTCAAAGGCTTTACCAGGGACTGCTTGCTTAACAAAGGCAACAGGATCAGAACCACTCCGGACTACGGCTCCAAAAACAGCTTGTCATATGGATGCTATCAGAGTCTCCAAAGCTTCCTCTTCGTTTTAATCTTACTGGCAACATGTGAGGAGTCCTGCTAACCAGCCACAAAATCCGAAGGCTTGAAATGCACCATAGCAATCCTGTCCTGAGAACAGAGACTCCAGAGAACTGCTGCCCACAGACTGCCAAGAGATGAACCAGGTGATTTCAGAACCATGTTCTCCGGCACACAGATCATGAGAAAAAACTTGCATCACCTACATTAAAACCCATTTACTCCAGTGTCATTGGCACATCACTTGGAAAGCTCACAGATATGTCAGTTGTCAGGCCATCAAGTATACAACATTCTTTCTAGAGGATTTCAAGTGCATAGGCAGCATTCCCAAAGATTCTCCTTAGACCTAAAATAAATTCAAACTCAACAGTTTGTCTCTAAGTGATTTAGAATGAGCTATGCTTGCAAAGTAAGAAACTGCTTACTGCTTTACATACATATTAATACTCACCTAGCTTCTAGAAGGCTATGATACAACAACATAACACTACCAGTCCAATGTTTATCAGGCTGCCATTTCCTTTGCCAAAAAATCACCTGAGAGCATGTTAAATTATTTGTGAGCCAGGCAAAGTAACACAGTGCTGCTTGGAATTCCCCAAGCAAATCCTGAAGCGCTTCAGAATAGTCTGGATATGTGAAATGCACCTGCCATCACCAGGTGAAATGACAAGTGGGATGAGGTTCAGATGTATGCCTAAGAACTGAATCTGAATTTTCGTCACTGTACTCCATCCATTACTTTAGTCCAACCTTTTAGAAAAAAAGATTTGCCAACACCTGTGATGAACCTGCTGCATGGATCTCCTTCTGGGTTAAGAAGACAGCATAGCACAAAACATTATTAACACAAAGTTTATCCTCTGCAGCATGGAGTTAAGGGGTATTCTGCAGGTTGTGCCCACAAGACAAGACATGAGCAAGCTCCCTCTCTCAAACATGACCTCAAATGAGGCACAGATTCAATCCTCATCACCTCTTCACCTCCCCCAGCTCTCCCTAAAGGGAACGAGGGCAACTAAAACCACACACTGAGAAGTGTCGGTGTGACAATTTGTAAATACACTGAAGAAGCTGGAAATAAGAGTAGAAAGAAGGATATCTGTAGTATCTTGACCAAAAACATCCTAACACTGTTTAAGGTTCAATATTCACCCTAAATTATTCTGAAAATGAGCTACACGACAGTCCTTGGGAACATAAGCATCTTCCACAAAAATCTTAAGAAGCCAGCATAAAAACTTGAGTCTTGTTCATTTGGACAAGAATTTCAGTAACAGATTTGAAAAGATATGCAGATGGTTCATGTTAGATAAAAGCCTTCAACCACTCCAAGAAATCAATTTTCAGCATGACAAATCCTGCTATTTAGAACACAAATTGTTCCAAGTGTACTGGAAGAGTGTTTTTCCAAGTGTGATGTACACCCATCATGATCAAGTTAAAACCATGGTATCATTAGCTGAAGTTTTAAGAGTCAAAACCAGTAACTTCCTACCATCTGCTATTAAAAATTAGCACCAACAACAACAAAAACAACAAAAAACACAAACACATGCTAAGTCAAGAGAAAGTCCTATGCCCAGCTGCAGGAACACTGCATATTTACATGATCGTTATTATCTTTCTTATAACTTAAATGTTACATCCATTACGTAGACTGTGACAAACTAAACAGAAAAACACTGAACTTTTATTTTAACTCAACCATGATCTGAAAGAACCAATTAGTAATCTCAATAAAAGGTTGGTAATCTTTACAGGAAGTGCATGACAGGAAGCATCAAGGCTGCCGCTGCTTAGCTGCCACTGCTTAGCACAAACTCTGTCACGTGCAGTATGGAGAACCTGGGTATCAGTCAGAGCTGTGATGTTTAACAAGCTGCTGCATGGAACAAAACCAACAAAGACAAAATAAGAAAAAGAACATGTGGCCCAGAGGGATATTGCTAACCGAAAGGTATTGAAAACGGCACTGTACCGAGCGCTGCATCCATGGAGACTACCACAGATCTATTACTGCTTGTTTTATTTATTACTCTGCTAGACAGCTCTCAGAGGACTCTATACAGGATGTCTCCAGGGAGCTTTTATCAGGTGGGGTTTTTTTCCCTCTCAAAGAAAGATTATAGACCCGGTACTTTTCCTCAGCCCTCAAAAGTTTTGTTACGAAGCTAAGTGTATTAAACCACAACAGCCCAAAACAAGTCTCATTTAAGAGATTTAATTCTGCACCTCTCAAACGCGCACAAACTGACAAATAAGAGCCTGTTTATTTCCATAAGAAATGCTGCATTTTCAGAATGTACTTATCCGATTATATTTATTGCCTCACAACCAGCCACTTACAAATTGAACCACAGCCATCGCCAAAAGTGATATCCCTTTGAGGTAAGATTATTTTCCTAAGTAGAGATCTCCTAACAGCTGCAGCTCCAGAATGTACTTCAAAAGCTCCCTTCTCTCTTTCAGGGTCACCTTTGTCAAGTCTGAGGGAGCCTGACCACTGTTTATACTTCTGCAGGTAATTAGTCTGGCTCCCTTCCCATGTCATTTATCAAGTTGTCAATTGTATCAATTACAGCACAAACACTCAAGAATATGGCTGGGTTTTCATCTTTAGCTAATGGAGAAACTTTCACATCAGAGATTTGAAGCCAGTAAGTATCAGTAATTTGTTCTGCCTACAACATAGAGAACCAGCAAAAATGTAGACTTTACTGCACAAAATTTCAAGTTCCCTGCAGAGGCACAGTTGGAAATTTAGCATCCTGAAAGTGCCATAAACCCACTGTACACTTACAACTTTGCAGATTTTACTTTCAGTATTTTGGAACTCGTAGAGCTGAAAACAGAAGAGATAATAAGGACAGCATTATGTTGACAGATTGTCACATACCTTGATTAATCTACATTTGTGACAATGAAGCATCTAGCCCAGAAGCAGTCACAAGCAGGAAGCACACTGCTGCTCCAGCCACACACAACTATGCTCACAAACTAGTAAAGCATTATAAACACTGATGTGAAGTACAGGGTAGGCATGGGAGCCAGCATACTGCATTAGACTTGATCTTCCAGTAAAAGTCTCAGAAAATGTATTTTTAAATAATCAGAACTAAACCACAGTCAGGAATGCATATTTGTTTCAGGATGTTGACTATTTCTCCAGAACTAACAGAATGTAATCGTTTTTCAGCAGTGCTTGACAGATGAATTCCAGGTCCACACTCCTCAGCTTCCTCCCACTGCAGAAAGGTCTAGATCTGGTTTTCCATTTTGCTGTACCATAGCTACATGACTGTGCCTCAGAGCCAGCATCTTTGCAGTCAGGACTCTAGTGAGCAATATGCAGCCAGCTTTTTAAAAAGGAAAAAGAAAAAAAAAGGGACTACAGGATGCCACAGTTCTGTGACACAAGACCTTTTTTGGCTGTCAGACTCGAATGTACAACTTCTGAAACATTCTCAGCTCAGCCAGTCCAGAAAGAAAACAAAATTTTCAGATTTATACAGGGACTTCAGCAAGCTGATATTTATCATGGTGAGCCTGCAGTGGAGTCTATACAATTGAATATAGAAACTGCATTCCATTGTTGTCTGCTGACCTAAAAATCACTACTAAATACAGCTTTAAGACTCCAAGATAAAGATAGGCATCATTAAATCTGAAGTGTCACTAAAAGTGAAGCTATACATCACATCCAAGCAACTTCCTGCACTGTGAGTTTTAAGTTAACATTGTTAGACGCAGAAAAATTCTGACAGATGGAAAAATTATTTAGTACCTTGCTGTTTCCTGCTACAAAGTGTCAGTTGCATTATCGTTTTTACCAGAGTGCACCACAGAATCTCATGGTTCACATTTAGTTCTGGCATTATGTTTCTTCCCAGCTGGTTTTTCATTGCTACAGCCTATGTAAGAAAAATCCATTTGTAAGCTGGAGTGTTTGTACACTACACTTGGTTTGTAGTTAGACATCTGCCACAGAACTGCACACATGTAACCTACACCACTTCATTACTCAGATGATTTGTAACTAAAGGTAACCAAATTCACAGTCAGCTTTCCCTCAAAGTAGTAATGAGTACAACAAACTTCTTGCACCACTCTGACCTGTCCAACTCATTTCTTACCCCTGGAGACTCTGTGTTGCTTGGGGAGAGCCCTCCAGTTCCTTTTTTATCCTTCAGCAGCTCACGTGTTAAGCAGAATAACCTGACCGACACCACACTGCCGCCAGAGTACGAATGGCAAAGCAGCGTGCCGGCCAGAAGATGCATTCATGGAGCGTGCGTGCTGACTGACCGACGCACCCTTTCTGCCAGAGAACACAAGGGACACGAGGGATGCAGCTCACACCAGACACGCCGTGCTGTTCTCCAGGGCACACAGCTTACCAGGAACGCGTTTTCAACCGATGCAAACACCTTCACAATAACAGCTTATAAATCATGCTTCCTTTAAGAGAACACACTGCCCAAATGAAAGGTAAGTCTTCAAATGCCTGACAAATACACAGTTCAAAAGAAACCAATTTACCTCCACATCATCAAGCATGTTTGAAAAGTTACTAACTTGAATAACCCAGAGCAATAATTCTAGATAGAAGATTTTGCAGTCCAGCAAGTGACTGCACCACTGAACTGTACTGTTCTGTAAATCAGCAGTTAAATTACAGTCTTGATTTAAAACCACTCACACAGGGACTCAGAAGGATGACACAACAGCACTAAGATTTGGCTTTTGCAGCCAACTATGTGACTTGCTACTTCTGGCACAAGAGTATTACTTTGCACACTTAAAGCATTAGGGGAAGGCATCACATTTTAGCCACAACGTTACCTGAACTGTACAGAGGTGACAAACTCACTGCTCAAACATCATTTAGAAAGACTGCTTTTGTCAACTTCTACCTATTTAAAAACCCTTTAATTAGTAACCCTAACTACTATTTTAGTCAATTTATGAGATGTGCTAATGACAACAGTAGGAGGCACACTTGACTCAGAATAACTACAGTTGAGATGAACACATACAAGGGGAATAAAAGTATTTGAAGGCTAACACTAGACTAACAATTTCCTTGCAGCAACTGAAGCTGAGCACTGGCATGAAGCAGGTGCTGCTGAGCTCTTCACAGCTCCACTACACTCACAGCAGGGCAGGTTTAATTAATTTAAACACCTGCACACAATATTTTAAAGTAGGTTCAGCTTTGCTTCAAATAGGTCACAAAGTAAGATAGTCCATCAGTCACACCTGTGTTGGGTTTTTGTTACATTCAGCAAAACTGACTCATCTTCCACAAATCCAGAAAAAAATAGTCTTGGCCAGGACCTTGGCTTGTTGAAGATACTAAGAACACCGGTAGGTCACCCAGTAAATTTCAGCTCTTTCCCCTTCTACTTCCTCCACAGTTCAATACATCAAGCAGAAGGGGCAATTCAATCACAAGGCAATTCAAGAGCATTGAGGACATGAAGCAATATCCTCCATAATTTCACCAACTTGGGAACACAAGCTGCATTTCATAAACAGTATCCAAACTTCCTTTGAAAGGAAGCATATTCATAGTCTCAGGTTTTGGTCTTTATTACTACAGAGCACATATATAAAAATTAGCCATAGTTGCATTATTCAGAACTTAAAAGTTATTCTGCCAGACACGACCAAAAAATCTTCAGTAGTGCTGCTTAGAAGACTCTAGGGAGGTGGGACACCTCAGGTGCCTACACTTGCTAGCAGGAATACAGAGAAAAAACTCTGCTATTGCTGAGGAATATTATTTCAAAATAATTTAAAGTAACCATCAGTTAGTTATGGTTACTGTAATACAGCATGGAAGAAAATAATTCACATTTCCCTAATAGAACAATTATGCTTTGAAGGTTCACCAATCCTCAAACCATGGCACTCTGGAAAACCAATGACATCTAAGTTTCAGTCTGTCTTTGTGAATGCAGATTTCATTTTGATACAAATCATGCATAACAAAGATCAACCTGTCAACAATTACATTTTCCTATATAGGAAGGATCTAGGACTATATAGCTACCATATCAATAAATACCAAGTTCCTCCTTTTCTTTCTAGCCACAAACAGTAAAACAAGACTAAATCTTAAAATACTCTACTAGCTGTAGAGTCTAGCTCCTTTAGCAAATACTTTTAACAGCTATAAATTTCACATTCCTGTTTTAAACTTGTCATTTTGAACTGTCTCCTTCTGAGAGGAAAACTACAGCCTTTGGAATCAGCCTTAGCTTAACCCACAAGGCCCTCCTGCAATGCAATTTCCCCCCCAGCAAAACATCAAGTATTTCCCCCTTACAAATATTTTCATTCATGCTTTTTGCAACCTGTCATTTACAATGCTACTCATGAAATTCGTCAATTGAAAGCCCAGCAACATGCCCTTTAAAAATGAACTTCTTTAATAAATTCCTTCAAAGGTGGTGCTTCTTCAGAGAGTTTGTCCACATGGTACTGATGATGATTAAGACACTTCAAGAGGCAACACTAGTGAAAAGCAACTGATGCCAAGCTGACATTAGTTTCTGATAAGTAAGTGTGAAGATTAAAACAGTCTTCAGAGATTAAAGTCACAGAACTCGAAAACTGAAGAGATTAAAATTTCAAATAAAAGTCCGATAATTTTGACGGGTTATTAATCTCCTCACAGTTCAAATTGCATAAGTAAAGCTTCAGCAGTGCCCAACACTTGATCATTTCACTTTTAATTTAAAATCAGTGCTGAAACAGACCACCACAGCAAGTATGTAGCTAGCTTGGAGGAGCAGGGCATGCCTAAGGGTCACAAAGAAAACTGGAAGCTTTCTTCCACAGTTAGTAAGCACAGAAGAATGGGAATAACATAATGAACCAAGATACTGGTAGAATGCTTAAGCAACCATCCAAAAGCAAATATGAATACAAATTAAGAAATCTTTTAATAAATTCCCTCAGCTTGACTGGAACAGAACACAATCACGTTTGAGAAAGTTCTGGTGCAGTTACTGCACTCAATCACTGGTGAGCCACTCACTGCTTAAAAATCCTACAAAGATTTTTGGGATTTTCACCCAGTGCTCTTTCGTCTGCCCTAAACTGGATGGGAACACAAACAACAATAAAGACGTACTACGTGAGGCCTTCTATGAATCGCACCAAAACCCAACACTGAAAAACAAAACCTTTTAACTTAACACTGAGGCTTTGAAAACAAACCAGAACACCAGGTATTTGTTCCTGCTACTCCAAGCTCTTCCCACTTCTTTTCAGGTTGTTGCACAGCAACCTGCGTCTGTTATACAAGCTCTGACTCGCAGGGAACCAGGGTGTTCTTGCCATCCTTACACTGGGCTCCTACAGAACTCTGGCTCTGCTCAGTCTAGAAACTCGATAAAAGAGCAGTGTCTTAGTCCGGTTTAATCCACTAGTCATCTAGAAAAGCTAAACATCTGCGTGGTTTTTAAAGCTTCAGAAAGAAGATAATTTCTTTTTTTCCTTCTCCCTGTTAATAAGTATGAACTCTGGAAGTTGGAATGAAAAACACAGCTTTGCAAAACTAAATGGTGTGGTAACTCTACAATAAACACAAGTCACGTAGTTTATCTATCCCACAAGAATCCACTGCCACTACCTATGAAACGTCCGTGAAATTAATGTTTTCACAATTTTTTCTAAGGAAAATACCTCAACAAATTCTGAAACATTAAGGGTAGCTCAGGTCGACATTCACTTACACATTTTCCCTCAGCGCCCCTGAAGCGGCACACAAGTGATTTTACAATCCTCCAAGCTACCTTTTGGAGGCGTAAAATGAAAGACACTACAGAAAACAGAACTGTAGCACGTTTTGTGATGATAAAGCTAGAAGACTCTTCAGAGAGCACAGTATTTAAAATAGCTAAAAGGCAAACTGACTTTATGGAAAGGATGTACCTCTCTTCCAAAGGACTCTGTTAGGTTACGGTCTGCAGTTCTTTCTGAATTAAATAGACCTCGAGCTGGTGGGTTTTACCTCCTTCAAGCATAATGACTAGCACCTGGGAGAGAGACTGTGCTATGGTAATTCACATTTTTTATTTATTTATTTTACCTGTAGCTCGCACCAGGCAACTTCCACAGTGGTTTCCGTATCCAGTCCTTTATACACAGTTTTGAAAGAGCCTCTTCCAATCTCGATGTCGAACTTCAGGAAGCGGCCATCCGGGGAGATGCCCACTGCCTTGGTCTCAAGCTCTTCGATGTCTTCCTGCTGCGTTCTCCGCTCCTCAAATTCCCGGCTGGCAGCTGACAGGCTGCCAGCGGCACTGGTAGGGGGTAGCGCAGTTGCCTCGTCCCCCTCCTCCTCCTCCTTGGGCAGCAGCGGGGCGGCATCCTTGGCGGCTGGGGGCTCCTCAGCAGACTGTCCTTCCAGGGGGACAGGGGCGGGCGGCGGCGGCCGCGAGTCGGCCTCGGCGACGGTGACAGGGGTGTAAGGGGTCCGGCCGGCACCCTCGGGAGGGAACACCGAGGGAGCCGCGCTGCCTCCCGAGACAGGGGCCGAGGGCGCTGCGGGCTGCAAGCTGGGCAGCTCCAAGGCCGTGGCGTTGGAGTCGCAGATCACGCTCCGGCGGAAGAAGCGGTGCTCAGTGGCTGCCGCCCCTCGGCTGTCCTTGTCCATGGTGTGGCGGCGGCGCCGGTACTCCTCACTGCGGCCTCCGTTTCCCGGTCCGCCGCCCGCTCCACCGGCGCCGGAGGCTCCGTGCTCGGCGGCTCCCAGCTTGTCTCCGACGGAGCTGTCCGAGCTGGAACCGTTCTTGGGCGGCGGCGGCGGCGGCACCAGGAAGCGCGGGCCCGGGGGACCGCTGCCTGCGGCGTCCCCCGACATGGTGCCCCGGGGGAGCGCGGCTGTGGCGAGGCGGCGGCGGGAGGCGAGAGAAGGGCCGGTCACTGAGCGGGGAGCGCGCCCGGCCGCGGCTGCCGTTGCAGCTGCAACAGAGGGTCCCAAGGGCTCCTCGCGGCGGAGCTGGGAGGCTGGGCCGGCGGGGTGGATCCCCGGTCAGCGTCTGCATCCATCCTGCAGCGGAAAGCCGGGCAGCGGGGCCGACATGGAGCAGCGGGAGCGGACACGGGGCGCCGGGATGGAGGGGGGGGCAGCGAGGGAAGGGGAAGCCCGAGCCCCGGGGAGGCCCCCGAGCGGGGAGGCGCTGGTGCCTCGCCCG
>VZRQ01006643.1:540505-700054 GCA_013397975.1 Machaerirhynchus nigripectus
GCGCCCAGGGCCAGGGGGCCGATGTGCTGTGGGGGAGCTCGTCCTGCGCGGCCGTCCCTTCGTCCACCTGCCCGGCGGGTCAAAAGGCACCAGGTCTGCTTGAACTGTTCGTTTCTCCAAGTCCTGTGTTACACTCGCACGTTAAATATTTTCCATGTATGTATTTAGTTAAATATTTTCTATAAATAGAAAAATATATTTCACAGAATATCCCGAGCTGGAAGTGACCCACAAGGATCAGAGTCCGACTGCAGGCCCTGCACAGGAGTCACACCACGAGCCCGGGAGCGTTGTCCAAACGCTTCCCGGGCTCTGTCAGGCTGGTGCTGTGACCGCTGCCTTGGGGAGCCTGTTCAGTGCCCAGCCACCCTCTGAGGGAAAAACCTTTTCCTGATATCCAACCTAAACCTCTCCAGCTTCAGGCTATTCCCTCGGGGCCTGTCACAGGTCACCAGATAGCAGAGATCAGCGCCTGCCCCTTCACTTCCCCTCCTGAAGAAACTGTAGACAGTGATGAGGTTATGTTTTCAAACAGCCTGTAAAATTCCTTAAAGTCGTGGGGCAACAATAACTCCATGTAGCTGAGTACCGTATGAACAAAAAAGGGTTTGGGTTTTTCCTCCATTTAGGCCATCTGAAGAAGCACTAAGTGGCCAAGCAATCTAAAATGAGATTAAATGCTCTGTAAAAGTCATTATTCAAAAGAAACAGAATTTGCAGCCTCTGCCCTTAACACAAGCGTTACCTTGTGGCCACTTCAGTCGTGCTTGTGGCTGCTGCAGTTGAACCCAGGCTGTACAAAGCCCAGGCTGTACAGCAGCCAGAGCCCACGTGAAAACTGACATGAATTGGGAACTTTCAGGTTAACAAGGCTTTGGCAAAGACAAGTCATCTACATTATTTATATCATGTTCCTCTTTCGTATCAATAAACCAAAACCAAGCACTTTCCTTCCTACGACAGCAGTCTTTTGAAGTCAGCTGGAATGTACTGAAGGAGGGGTAAATGATTTTGTACCATGACTTTCAGGCAGCTACAAAGCAAAAATTACATTGAGGAAGAAAAAGAAAAATAAGAAAATTCCCTGAGTAAGTAATATGTTCCCAGCAAACACACTGTTGTTTTAAATACTTTTTTTAAAAGTTACTTTTAAACCAGCACTTTAGAGGAAGTGGTGTGTTGCTGATGCCAGGCCTTAACTCCTTCTGCACAAAGTAGCACAAGTGGCCCTTTCAGAGCTCCACAGCTCCCAGCCACAAATCATCAACCTGAGCAATTCTCACGTGCTTGTGCTCCTCACAAATAAAATTTGACACAGTAATCAGCATATTGCTGTTTTCTGTACATCCTTCTGCCCTACTTTTTAGCCTTTGTAGCAAAAAACAAAATAATGGCACAGTCTTCACAAAGAGGACAGCAAGTGTTTTGTTGTACAAGTCTACAGTAAAGATTTCTGCATGGCTTAAGCCTTCTAGGGCCTGCCTTCACTGAAAAGGTTGATTTAGTTTGTGTATTCGTCAGTGTGCCACTTGAACTGCATTGGCACCGAGAGTAGACACGCTCCAAAACAATGCTGAGCTGAACAGGGTGATTTGATTAGCAGCAGAGTGACTGGATCGAAACTGATTAACTCATAATTCAATCTGCCTCATCTCTGCTGCACCACCAGGACCAGCAACTCCTCTGACACCGAGCAGGGTTCAGCTCCACTGCAGGTATTTGTGGATCTCTCTGGACAGCAGAATGAGGATTCATTTGTAGCTTCAGCAGTGTATCCATGCTGGCTTTATACTGTTAAGAGCAGTAAGACACAGTAGCAGAGCTCCAGCAGGAGCTGACAATCAAGGCCCCATTGCCTCCCCTGGTCTGTGCCACTCCAGCAGCACTGCTGTTGCTGCCTTCTGGATTTCATCAAAGCAGATCTGCCTTCCTCCACTGCCCGCTGCATTTGCACCAAGCCTTTGGATGGGACGAGCAGGAGTAGACAGCAAACCTTGCTGCAGCTCGATGCCTGATGTAGCTGCGTAAGCGCGCACCTGAAATAATGCAGCGATAAATCACTCCGTGTGGTGTAAGCCTGCAGAGCTGCTCGGTGAATTCCACTTGCATCATCACCAGGAGGCTTTGGCAGGCAGCTCCCAGGTCTGTGCCCAGCCACGTCCCTGAGATCTCCCACACGAGGTAGATGGGCTGCAGCTGGGGAACCACCGCCCGGCGGTCTGCACACGTGCCTTACCGGAGACCTCGCGTGTAGCCCCTTCTTACCCAAGTGCCTTTCACCCATTGTTCTTAAATATATTTTCCCTCAGTTAATTAAGCAAAAGCTTTGCAAAAGAGACTACAGCATAGCCACAGGAGGCCTGAGGCGGTCTTCGACTAAAAAATTGCGGTAATTATGTGAAAAGGCACCTCCCCGGTGTCCGATCCAGCACATTCCTTTGCACTCTTGAAATTCAGGGAGGCTGATCCTCAGTGCGAGGTCCCTGACACCCGGCTCCTCTCACTGGCTCCTCTTCCGGGCAGAGGTAGGCAGAGCAATCATCTTGGCAGGAAAAAAGAACTGAGCAGCTGACCTGGAGGTGGGAATGATGGATTTTTGTCTTCTTTGGCTCCGAAAAAAAAGAAGTGGTATGATATTGGCAATTATATTTTATGTGGGTGTTGATTTAATTTTGTCATTCTAAAAAAAGATGGATGTAATAAAGAGTGTGGGCTTGCTTTCCCTTCAATTTTATTTCTTTTAATCTGTAAAACTCTGTTTAGGCTAAATGGAAAATTTCAGTATTGCAGCAAGATTTAATAAGCCTGAAGTAAACTCTATATGTATTCTATGTTTAGAAACAATTAATTAAAATAGTTTTGGTGCCAGAGCTCCTCGACCAATTAAAAATATTTCTTTCACCTTTTGCTGCAAGAAAAATCCTCAGAAAGAAGGAGCCTGACTACACTTGAGAAATTACAGGCAAAGAGACTTAAACAACCTTTTGATTGAATCCAAAGGGCTTACACTTGACATCGTAAAGATATCCTTCTGTCAAGCCTTTTATGGTTACAGTCATCTTGGTTGGAACAACAATAGTTTAAAAAATTACTTTGAATGAAGTGTGATTTTGAAGTTGACTGAATCAATTTTTTTTTTCAGTTTTGCTTTCTCTGGTGAAATTTCATCCACTGTTGGCATCCATAACCTGTCCATGTGACAAAGTCGTAATGGGAAGCAGCTATTCTCTATTTTCTCTTATGCAATACATTATGCAATACAGAAGGCTATGCCATAATTTTGATGCATGTGATTTTATTCCATAACCTAAGTGCTCTTCAAGGCAAACTCCTCATTGCAGTTTTATTGCCCATTACCAGATTGCAGCTACAGTGCCATATAACAACAGTGACAATACAAATTTTTCTACAACAGTTTCTGCGCTTTTTTTTTTTGGCATTTCTTAAATCTAGGCCTCTGCCACAGTGTTCACTCTTGTTTCTTAAAGCTGAAAGTCAGTGAAACAAAATATTTCAAGACCTCATGCTTGAGAAATGAGAGTTTAACTTGCCAGATATTCTGTTTTGCATTGTTTTTTCCCCCAGCAAGTCAAAGTTAATTGGAAACTTCATCTAAAACCTTACATTTCTTTTATTTTTAGTGAGGTTTTGTACTTGCAAGTAGCTCTGGAAGTTGGGTTGGTTATGAAATCGTTGTAACCATCTCTAGGACCTACGGGCAGTTTAAGGCTTCAGGCTCTGTGGTAGGTGGTCCGTCAGATGGCGCTGGATGGTGAGTCCCGCCCAAACCTCTGAACCTGGGTACTCTCTCCACAAGCAGGAACCATGGGAATTGGAAGAGAGGAAGAACTGCAAGTCTTACAGGTCTTAAAACGAAACATTCCTCTTCATGCTGTCCTGGCTTACAGAGTCTGCAAGTTCTGCAGGAAGTCAGGTCCACACTGCGGCCAAAACAGCTGAGCAAGGTTTGAGCTGTAGTTGGAAGAACCAGTGAGAGAGGCAGCCAGACTGTATGAGAAAGACTAAATCCAGGAATGATGAATTATGTGACATTTCTTATTTATTGCTTGAGAAAATGTCAACAACCCTGCACCATAAAACTGGAGCAGAGCATGTGCTTCTTCATCAGATTGCAACCTACGTTTCCCTTTCACCCACCCATCCACCCCCATTCTAGCTACTAGAATAGAAAGCATAACTCCTTTTCTTTCCTTTTTTTCACTATTCTCTTGAGCTACATTAACAAATGGATTCCAAGCATGTGAAAATAACCCAGTGAGAGAACCAGCAGAAGGGTGTATCACAGGTTTGTTACCTGTGCTTTTGAAGGAACAACATACAACTCTCCACTATATTAGCAACCACTTTTAGTCGCGAGTTCCTTGTAGGCTGTGCTGCTGGCTCCCTGTTGTTTGTATCTAATAAATTATTGTATTTATTATTAGCATATTTATCTATGTACATTCTCCAAACATAATCCATTCAGATAAAGTTGAACAACAAGAATGTGGTAGAAGAACATTTAAAATAACTCAAACACTGAATTTTATCAGAGATGTGATTCAGTTATTCCTCATGCTCATGTATGTTTCAAACTGTATCAAGCCATAACGGCAGATGCTGTGGCCAAATTCAGTGTCGGTCCTGCCGGGAGCAGAGGAAAAACCTGGCTCACTTCTTTCTTTGTCATCTTCATGGCTATTCTTGCCATGTTTTCTTATATAACAAGTTTGTAAAGTAGTCTAACAGTGAGTAAGTGTTGTGGAAGCACAGATATTTGCTGAAATCAGCATCGTGTTCTTCCTTTTTTTGTGTCTTTAGTCAATTGCTCAGGATGCCTCATTTATCTTTTCTCTCTCTGAGGCTTTAGGGAATTCTGTGCTTCACAGCAGTGTCATAACACTTCTAAAACAAGCACAGAGGCAGGGGCACTGCTTTAATGAAGAGGAGCTGTTTGATGGAGGTGGGTGGAGGGAAGTGTGAAGAAGATGGTGATGCTGTGTTTGCAACTGACTGATGCTGTGCAGCAGTCAACCTGCCCTGCTTTCTGCTCACCACTCACAAGCTGATGAAAATCAATCACTCTCACAGCAGGTCCAGTCCTGCTCCTCTCTACATCAAAGCACAAAAATAAAATACTACTCATTTCAGTCAAAGCAGGAGCAGGCTCATATCCAGCATAATGAACTTCCTCATGCCCTTCAAAAGCACAGTCTGGTCCAAATGCAAAACATTAGTCTGCTCTGGTGCCATTTCTGCCAGATCCAGTACCAGGAGGTGCTTGCCATTTCTGAAATGTGCTGGACATTCCCGAAGGATGATGTGTGTTCTCCGTGGCCACTGACACTGGGGAGAGCGAGAGCACTCAGCCCCTCACAGTGGGGTCAACACCTTGCAGGATGGAGCCCTTGACAAGGCAGGATTCCTGAAGGAAAAAACGAACGTGTGATCATTTGGCTGAAGGGAGCAACATAAACCTGGAGTAACCTCCTCAGACCACTTCTGTCCTTGCCAAATAGTGTGAGGAGTGATTGGCAAGTTGTGCATGTTACAGAGCTGTTCACTTCCAGACTTGGGCAGCTGGCTCCCCTTGCAGCCCGCCAGGACCAGGAGCAGAGGCACAAAGCTGAAATGTAACATGTGCTGGCAACCCAGAGCTGATGCGTGGCCTACTCTAGTGGTTTGTCAGGAGTGAAAGGCTTTACTGACAACATAAGCACACTGGTATTACAAGTGACAGACTTCTGTACCTGGGTGACCCCTGCTACACACGTGCAAAGTTTTCCCACTCACGTAGTTTCAGTGGTGTAATTATAATCTAATGAAAAAATATCCAGGGTAAACAAGCCCTCGAAGGCCACTGCCAGATGACACAGGTCACAGCAGCTCTCATGTTGCTCAAATCTGTGTCCAAGACTGGGAAGAGAATCAGGGAGATGCCTTGCAGATAGCACTAGGCCTTTTGCTTGCTTGATCTTAAGTGAAACACTCCAAGGAATATACTTCATGTTTCTCAGAGACCTTGGGAGGCTGATGAGTGTCTTAAAGTTCCAGGTGAGAAGGGAGAGGTGATCTGCGTGTATTTGATAACTGGAAAAGCTCTCTGTTTCCTTTTCATGCCTGTGGTACTACCTAAATGTGGACAACCAGCTGTCACAAATAGTTAATGACTGACTCCATCACAAAACATCAGCCTCTCCAAACTAATCGAGATACACAAGAACTCATCAAGTAGCTTGAAACAGAGCAGAATGGAAATTAATAGTTCAACTGCCTTTAAGATGCGACAAAATGTTTTTAGAAGTATTTCAATTACATGTGTGTATATATATAAATGAGACACCTTTATTTTAATGTCTTTCTCTGAGAAACAGCTTGCTCAATTTATCTGCCTCTGATACCAACACTGTGGTTCTGCTGTTTCAGTCCTGAAACATCAGTCTTTTAAAATGTTTCTGTTTCATATTCTCATTTTCTGAAAACGACTTCCCCTTCTCGTCCACAGACTATTAACTGCCACTGATAGCTGGAAAGCAAAGACCTTGCCTTCTGGGGACACAAGAAAGTCTGTTTTACGTCACAGGAACACCAGACTATGAGGTATATAGTCGGAGCAATGCCTCTCTGCTCAGACAACACCTCAGCTGCCCCAGGTGGGTAGGACAAAGCTTCAGGAAACAGGTATGTTTAGATACAGTCATGGCTGCAAAACTTGCAGCTGCACACTGATAAGGCAGACAAATTTTCTACAGCACTACCAGTATAAAGGAAAAATTATTAAAACTTTTGGATGAGTCAGAGTAATTTCCTGCAGCTCACTCTGTCCGCTTTGGGATGCAGTGCTGAACTTCTCTGGGTGCCTGCGACCTGAACCATAAGCTGTTTACTCCCAGCACCTTCTCCCTCCCCATCGGTAGCCTCTCCACTGTGCTGGACACAGGCACACAAAAATGCATTGTCAGGACCCAAATCTGCAAACACTTCAGCTGGGAAACAGTACTTAATCCTATGAACAGTCCATTGACATTTTACATTGCACACAGCAGTAAGTGTCTGAAGGATCAGACTCTTAGTGATTATGTGATTTACAGGTACATCACTTCACATTCAAAACAATGCAGGTCATAGAAACGCAAATAATTCTGGTCTCTCTTAAAGTAGTAAAAATCCCCCAAATCAAACATCAGTACCTAAAATTAGATCCACAATCTAGTGACAGAGATTACACAACATTCATTACAAGGTTTGCCAGGATTTTCCAGCAGAAAAGACCCAGAAGGAAATATGGATCTACTCATTAGGACTTCTAATATCAGAGTGAGCAAATTACTTTTTAAAAACATCTTACATTACGGGGAATATTCAATCTCAGGGGAAACAAACAGTCTCTGAGCAGCTTACACTTTTGGCAGCAGCCCAAGATAGCATGAGGCGCAAATCACACAAATGCCTGAGTTTGTGTAGATTCTGTGCTCAACATCTGCACCAGCTCTCTTCCTAACTGTAAAAAAAATCCCAGTGCATGTTTATTTCTTTGTCCAAAATTCAAATATCATGTATGTTATTAGACACATCAGAAAAATCATGGTCTGAATCTTTTGTGTCCCCTCACCCTACCAGATGTGTAACACATGTGACTGATCATGTGACTGATCATGTGCTGAAAGTCAATTAAAACCAACAAAAACCAATAAAAAGAAGGCCGATGACAATGCTGTGATTCACCTCCTTTAAGGGACTAATTTCTGTTAATTTAATTAAATTAATTTAAAAGGCCTGATTTCTGTTAAAATATAGGTGTTATTACCACACAGGAGGTATTGAGGACTAGAAATGTGATTATTTGGGCATTACAAGGGTCCATAAATATTTAAAGCACTAAGCCCCAGAGAGGGTTAATGTAACACAGGAAAGTAACATTAGAACTACTAGGGTGAATTGTTGAATGGAAAAACGGACAAGTCTGAATATATTTGAATGTGGAATAATGTCCCAATAAGACAGAGCTGATACTATATTACTTGACATTGTTTCAGTGACAATCCCTGAAGAGCATTCAAAATTTACTGTGTTAAAACATGCAAAATGAGAGATGCATTAGCACATGAAACTGATTACTTACGCAAACTGTTATAAGCAGAGTTCATCACCCTGATTTTAAGAGTAATGAGTTCATCATTGTCAGTAAAATGCACTGGAAATACTTGGTTGAGGAAAAAATACCCACCCTGAATATAGACATTTTCTTGGTCATCCACCCCTCCTGTTTCGAAACCAAGACGTACACCCTCTTCAGCGCCTGTAAAACTGGTAGCACCTGTACACCACGCCAGGATATTAAGCTGTTCATATCATTTTATCAATGCTGTTGAGATCTCTGTACAGGAGAGAATAGTAACCACCACTGTGGTGTGGTTTCTGACCTGGTTGTTAGCAGCTGGCTGGTTCAGAGTTTTTAAAAATGCAAGCTGACAACAACATGCTCTAAATGTTGGACTAAGCAATTTCAGAACGCATGTTTAGCTTACTGTCTTGATTCCTTTTTCTTTCAAGTTTGCTTGGTAAGAAAGAAATATTCTTGCCTTTAAAAAGCTGATCATAGGCAGACAGCATATATCTGTATTTATTTACCTGTAGTACACAACACAGGCTCTGTTTGTGCAGGGAACACTCTTAGTCTGGACACATGGTATTGGGAATGCTAGAATCTAACACAATCCTAACTACTTTTTTGTTTGAATCCCATTAATCCCTCCCAAAGTAAGCCAAAAATTGTATATGGGGGCTTTCCTTGTCAAATCTTCTGTTACCACTCAAAAATTTACTCTGTGGATTTTGAGAACCTTATACTTGCTTGGGATCACTAAATGCTTCCCTCCAAAGGGAGTTCTGCACGTGCAGGATTTTGAGAGGACCAACACAAAGCCCTTCAGAGAGAGGTACAGTTGAGTAGGAAGTTCTGATATGTCTGCCCAGGAGCAAAGTAGGAGAAAGGCAGCTCTCGGATTTCTGGGGTGTTGTGAATTCAGGAGGAAAATGAAGTACTGAGGCAGCAGGTAGGAGAAAACAAAAAAAAACGTTACAAGCCCATTCATAAAACCTGTGTTTTTTATAGTACAAACAGACATCACCAGTGACACTACTTGCTGGATCAGACCTGCCAGAAGGACAGGCAATTGCTGCAGGCAGACCACAGCACATTTTTGTGACATCATGAGAGAGAAACAAGAACTTAGCTGAACACAAATAACTCACATTTCCTTCAGTCAGTTTTAAGCTTCCAGTTTCAAAACTACGCCTTTTTGTTCTTCACACTTAGCTGTGTGAAGCTGTCCCACTAACCCATTCAACCCTGTCCCTTCTCTGTGATCCTCAAGTAGTTCACTCCTTATTCAGATTATTGAGACACACAGTACTTCTCTCTTAGCCATCTATGGATTGTTTTCCTACCTGAATCCCAGATTGCACAATGGGTATGATTGCTGCTTACCTAATGTTTGTTATAAAACCTGTGACAGCATTTTTTCCTTGCTGCTCTACAAGAGGAAATAGCATTTTATTTGAAATGCTGTGCTGAGTGTCAACATGAGAGGCGTTTTAAAAGAGCTGAGAAGTATGCTGTCAGGAAAATGTTTCTAGGCCTACCTTCCCTCCCACATCCAACTGTGTTGAAATAATCAAATGCTATACCACTCGTCCTCGGGAAGAGGATGACTAACAGCAGCTAATTACTGCTCAATCTGTTGCCCTCAGCAGCTATTGCTCTGAATCACACCCACTGGCACCGAGGGGCACGGTTTGCGGTGCGCTGCTCTGGAGGCACCTTAATTTTCAGGGTCTTCCTTGGGAGGCAGCAACTGGGACACAGGAACTGCTCATATTAAGATGCTATCACAGAAACTGCTGCCACCATGCCTGACTCAGCAGACGGCCTGAGCACCCTGGCCATGAGCCTCTCTGGGTCAGCCCTGTCCCACTGGGGCCCTGGACAAGCCAGTGTTGCGCTGCGTGGAGAGGAGAAGGTGGTTACTAATTTCTGCCTGCTCCATCCTTCTGCAGCAGGGACTGACCCTAGCTCGGTGGTACTGGATATTAGTTCCTGCTTTCTTCCCAGTTTGCTGCTGCAGTAGCAAAGAGTTGGCAGAGGGCCTTCTGTATCACATTTGATCTGTTGACACTTGCAGCAGTGCTGGACTCTGGCACTGTAGGAGTTTCCGTCTGGAGAAATATGGTAGGCCTTCCTGCCTCCTCATTCCACTCCCTACGGAAAACCTCCCTTTTGTTTTCCCAAATTCTGGGCCAAATAAAATACACCAAAATAACACTGGAGACACAGAAGGAATCTCTTGCCTCAAACTTGGCCTCGGAGCAATACATGCAACCATTAGTTGTCTCACAAGTGAAGTCATGTGGGTGGAATCCAGGCAGGGTTTCGCCAGCAGGGACTGCAGGTTTGCCCTGGCTGCTCTGCAAACAGATACCCCCTTGTTTGTGGTGGCCAGAATGACCACTTACTCTGTTTCCATGCTAGGAGAATCCAGCATTATACTCTTCAGCTGGTTAATTTAAAACTTTCTAGGAAAGACAGGGACAGAAGGTCTCGAACTGTGGTGGTGTAGCTGCCTGCTGGCCAACATGCTGTCACATTTCACTGCTGCATGGAGAAGAGGCAGGAAAGCAATACTTTTGTCAGAGTTGTTAGAGTTCCTGCCTCATCCCTGAAGCTTTTTTATTATTTCAAGGATATTCTCCTGAGTAATCACGTAATTCTGCTGCACCCATATAATGTATTCAACACCTGACACCTGAGACAGATGTTGACTTTCTATAGCATAACCCACCTGCACAAAGGAACCAGTATTATCCTGTCCATGCAGAGCACAGCCCCAGTATAGGGAGCTTCCTACATGAGGGACAGCCAGCCTCGCACAGAGATACTCCAGACCCTCCTTTCTTACTTAGGGATCCTCAGTGTCATTCCAGGCTCAAGCACTGCACCGTGAAAGGATCTGGGGTTTGGCCTAGAGCTGATGATGTAGTGTGGTACTGTTCTTTACTTAGAAGTAAGATAAGCATTATTATCAAGCTTCTGTCATCGCTGTCTCACCTGGGGCACCTCTAGTGCATCACAGTTCTGCACAGCTAATGGTGCAGTCCCTTTAAGGCAAGGGACTTAGAGGAGATTTCTCTAAAATACAGCTTCTCTGTTTCTGCTGACATGTGTGTTTGAAAAGCATATTACTAAGTAAAACCTGTTTAATTTATCCTACCTTGTAGAGATTTTCATCCCTGTATGCAATCAGTGTCAAGACAATATGTCTGGTGATAATGAATAGCCACACACTGTGTGCTGTAACTTCAATTCTTTTTATGGAGCTTTAATCTCTTCCCGATTCCATCTGCCTCCTGTTCTAACAAAGGCCATATGGCTCTTCAGAGCCACCTATGCACTGCTTAGGTGGGATTCAAGTGTCTGCAGTTCTCTTCTGAGGAAATTTCCATTTCAGGTATAGACTGAGAATGGGGTCACAGACTGGTTGTGGACACTTCTAGGATACGCGGACTTAAAGACCAAAAGGGATCATCCCCACAGCCCGCCTGGACACCCTGTTCAACCTGTGCTGTAGAATGACACCTGTTCTCCTCTCCTGAATGTAAGCCTAACTGGCTGAACCGTGTCAGAGCTGTGGAGGTGTTCAGCACCTAAACAAGGTCCTGAGGATGCCCCTCTGCAACTTGTCTCCAACCTTGCATGGAGAATGTCAAGTCATCTAGTACAGACAGCAAGCTAATTTATACCAAGTTAAAGTGCTCAGCCTCCATTTTCTCCTTTCTCTTACATTCCTCTCCTCATCTGGTTCTGGTCTACTGTTTTCATGTGCAAATTGCTTGTAAAAATGTATATATCAAATATTTTATCTTAGAAAGAAGTTCTCCCTAATGGTGTAGCAGCTTCTCAATGGCAGCATTATTTGACAGATGTTCAGGAAAGAACTTTATGTCTCTAGCTAGGCTTTCACACTTGACTATAATGTGCTCTCACCTTTATATGGAAACACTTGAGTGCTGACAATGAGACCCTTATTCATGGATATGGCAGACACAGCAACCACCTCTAGATCACAGGAATTCATCAAGTGTGCTCTGGGTATCTACAGAGAATTCAAGGTAACAATTGCATGAATGTTCATAGGATCACGGGTTAAGGAACAAGAAGAATAATATTATTTAAAAAATCAAATAATAAAATGTGTGAGGATTCCTGCACTAGTCCACTTTTCCTGCTGTACAAGTCCTCCTCCTCTTACCTAACTTCCTCTTGTATGAACTCCAGGTTTCCTCAATTCATTCCTGACAAACAGCCTTGCTCTGGCTTTTGTGTCCTATGCTCCACATTCTTCAGATTTTTCTTATAGATGTTATGGCTGAGATTTTTCACTTTTTTGCTTCTTTTTATCACATTCCCTTGATCTTGCACCCAGCTCCTCCTGGTTAACTGGTTCTCCACCTCTGTCTGCCTTTCCATCCTGCCTTCCCACCTTGGGTGTCATCAGCACCTGCCCTCTGCTCTGAGTCTGCAAAGCCTCCATCAGTGGAGACCTTTGAGAACAGGTTAGACTCACATTTACCAGAAATAGCATGAGTACAGTTCATTCTGCCTTCGGGCAGGAAACCAATTAAAGGACTTACTGAGGCCCCTTCCAGACCTGCATCTTTCTGATTCTATTATCCTTTGCATTAGGGGGAGAGCAGTAATGGAGCCACACTTCTTGGCACAACGTTTCCGAGCGATTGCTATCTTGGACTCTAGGGCTTGCAGCTGGAGATCCCCTCTTGGCTGCCTGCAGGGGAGCACAGGCTGCAGCCAGGGCTCAGCCTTGCCATTTTGGCTTCAGCAATGGCTTAAACATACAAGATTCTTATTTCCATAAGGTTATCAAATTACCTTCATTTTCAGTTATTCTATATTTTACAAATATAATGGCCATAGATGCTTCTTATTAAAATAGGGGTCTTTCCTCATTCTGGTTATATTTGTACTTGTCTTTTTAGATAATTCTAATTTAGGTAATGCAGGCAGCACACAACACTCCACAGTACATCCTGAAACCATTCGGAGCATGAAATCAGCTGATGAATTCACTGTCAGGTGTGCAGGTGGGATATCCCAGTTAAGAAATTCAGCTCTTTCAAAATTATTAATTTTCTCTTGTGTTAAATTCCTTGGTAAATAGGTTTATAAAGAGTAAAAAAAAAAAAATTGCTTTACCGCACGTAAAAAACATTCTGGAATGAATGCCCCATTATACCCATCCAGCTGCAAATTGCTGTTATCTGTTCAGAACAATTAGCCTATTATACATCCTGTTAAAACCTGATACCAGCCCATCATCTTGGAGCCCGAAGTATAAAGCCATCCATTAACTTCCTTATACTTTGGATCAGCCCGCAGAAACAGCTCAGTGTTCCAGCATCCTTCTCCATAGGGTTGCTCATTATCAGCTATCAGCTTTTGTGCTAACAGTTCCACACCGAGCACAAAGGAGAAGCCAAAGGGTTCGCCTGTGGTTTTCTATTATTTTAAGCACTTTGGACTGAACTTACATCAATATTGTTACTGGTGTACTTAAAATAATAGTCAAAAGAATAGATGACTGGAAAAAGGTGAGGTGGTTTGGGGAGGAGGAGGAAATACCAATGCCGCTGGAAAAACAACTTTTTTTAAAAAAACAGTGTTTCAGTGAGGCAGGTTTTACAACAAGCACCACTGACTTCTATGGAGTTGTTCCTAAATTGTACTGAAAGAACTGAGGAGAGAGTAGATATTTTATAGAGGTATGAACCAGTGAAAACATACAAAACATTTCAAACAAAATGGATCTTTGAAACAATTAGGAGTTTTCAGAACTCTGGTACAGACTGTCCAAAGCTCAAAGGCTTTCAGGCTTGTGTAACCCTCTGAAGTAAATCCATGCAGCTCACTGGGCAGAGAACTCATAAAAAGCATTTTCAAAATCAAAGGCCTGACTACTATATGGTTTCCTTGGAAAATTAGGCTGTCCCTGTGCTGTTTGCCAGTTTTTAGTCACCTATAAATTACAACGTGATGCGTACTTGTGGGTCATAGCAATTAATTTAATTTCTTTCTGCCTATTCCTTGAAAGTACTCCTGGCTAGCTGTTAGTCTGAGAGGGAATTTGTAAGTGTAAAACGTGATTTGTTGTTTTAAGTTGTGCTCTATATTGTTTCCTTACATTCCTTTTCTGTGGTTCAGTTTTCTCATCGTTTTTATTACCCTTTGGAGCTCTGTTTTGCTGGAATACAGGAGCACCTCAGACAGATACAGTAAGGCATGGACAAAAAAAACCCTGAAAATAAAATCTTGTGATGCGAATGGAATTTCTCTTTCTTCCCATTGCTTCCAAAGAAAAGCTAATTGCTGTCACACCCAGCTCCACACTGAGACAGCACGCAGCAGGCTGCTCTTACCAACAAAGATGCTCCATCTCCCGGTGCTGCCGGTGGCACCATCTCTCTCTGGGTACCAAGTCCCCACCCCTGTCTGCTTTAGGGCTGTGGAAAGGTGAAGGTTTAGATGGGGGCTGGCAGAAGGACACGCTGTCCTTTTCCCCTGGCTGCTGCTCGGCGCAGGGCGTGCTGGCCCTCCGAGAAGCTGGCAGAAGCAGCTGGTCCAGCTCTGTAATGACAAGTGCACAGGTGTTGGGAATTTGCCCAAGGGCATGGGTCCCAGATGAGAGATGCAAGCAGGGAAGACGAGATGCAGTGCTTCAGAGGGGGATGGACGCAGAGACAGGCCAACACAAAGGCAGCCCTTTCCCTGGGGTCTCCAACAGGCACTGCCTGTCTGGGCAGAAGCACGACAGGGATTTTTCCTGTTTGGTGGGCTGAATTGTTCCTTGCCTTTGATTCATTATGGGGAAAAAGGCTTGAATTGAGATGCTCTCAGGCAAGTGCCCGTGGTGTTCATTATCATAAGCTGGCAGCAGGCAAGCCTGTCCTGTGATGGTAAAGAACAGGAACTTTCCTCTATCAGCATCTTTCCATCCAAGCTGCTTGTGAAGCTATTCTGCTTTCTTTCCCCCATTTTCACCTTCCTGACTGAGGGATGCACACTGCCAGCAGCCCTGAGTGATGAGGGAAATCATCTGGTGGTGATGTTCCAAATCAGGGAAGAGGCAGCGAAGGCTCAGAGCCTCCGACTGCAGGTGACCTGGATAAAATACCAGTTTCCAAGGATGCTGTTTTCATTCAGATGGTAGGTGTTGTCTGACAGGAAAAATTCTTTTCTATACCAGTTTTAGAAGAAGAAGAACTGCTCTTCAAACAGTGATTCTACTATAATGAGAAGAAAAAGCCCCAAGTGAGTCAGGATGAAGTCTGTTATTTATAAATTGTTGATTTTGGAATCCTGTTTCAGGCATCCAAAAGCAAGATGGTTGCATTTTCATGCTAACTCATAATGCCCAGCATGCTTTCAATTTGCTGTGGATTATATATCGGGAAAGACTGTGATTCTCTTTTGCCTTAGATCGAGGTAAGCTTGTAACTCCTACGTGATGGGCAGTCGCAGATGCCTGGTATAATTGGGTATCCTGGTCAGCATTTACACAAGACTGGAGAAGTTTGTGAGAAATGCTTTTGTTATCGTATTTCTTGGTTTCCACTGCATAGTTGTTTTTTTTTTTTTTTTTGCAAAAATTGTAACAAACCAAACCACTCTTCATATTAGTTAATGGGCACAGAAGAAAAAGATTCCTGTGGGAGGAATGTCTTTTCTAGCATGATGATAGATTTCACTAGGAAAAAATTCTGTTTATTCCAAAATAAACTGTTAGCATTCTAAGCCATTTCTGTGGGGTTTTATCTATTCTAATCTAATCAGAACTATTTTTAGAGCACCAGTGCATAATAATATTAGGCAGCACTGATCTCTGAGACAATTTGAGACTCCCAGTCGAGTTTCTGCTAGAGATGTGTACCATAAAAAGCCCCATCACAGATTTGCCCCTTTGTTACAGAGGCTGCCAGACAGATCAAGGACTTTAAAGGGCCTGCCATTTGAAGTCTCTGCATTTTGAAGATGTACTGTCAGGGATCAGTATGGGGAGGGCTTTTGTTCTGCTGCTGGAGTAAGTGTTTGTAGATGAAAGGAGAATGCCTGCGCCTGGGCCATCAACCTGACACTTTTCAAGACATGAAATTCACTTAGAACTAAGCATGGGATGGTGGACTGAAAAACAACATATATTTTTTTTTTCTTTCCTTACTACTTTGAGGAGCATCCCAATCACTTCATAAAGGAATACTGAATAGTGACACATAATTAACCTACTGGAATGGAGGATTTACAGCGTAAAGAGCAGGCGTTTGAAATTGCGCAGGCAAAGTTCTGGGGCTACCTTATAGCAATTGGGGGTGTTTCCATTACTTTCAGTGTGTTTTGATCAAGCCCTTAGCACTTCTGGAGGAGAGGTATTTGGTCATCTGAGAAAAAGATCTGTGTCCCAGAACCATCACGGTAGTAGGATTTTTTAAACATGAACTTAGGTATGATGTGGTCTCTTATTCCTTGAACAACCCCCTCAGATCCCAGGCGAAGTACACTGGGTAAGAGAGTGAAAACAGCAAGTGTTCTAAAGTCCACAGAGATCACTTTATATTTTTAATGTCTTTGACACCTTCAACTTATGCAAGGGTATGTGGTAATGTAATTTCTTTTTGTGATGCTGCAAAATTGAGTATGAAAAGAAGAGAAAGGGTGGGTCACTGTAAATCTTCAGCTTATGTTAGATAGAAAATTCTCACTTTACCCATCATCCAGAGCCCCCACACTCTCCTGCCAAGGAGAGACTGACTTTATGCTGTATCCTCTGTTCAAAGATCTCCAAGCAGCGAGTGCTGTTCACCACCTGATTATTTACTGTAGACACAGAGAGCACTTGGCTCATCACTGCAATCCAGCCATCTCTGGGATGAGAGACAGTGTTTTAGGCAGAGAGCAAGGATTACATGAGGGATCTAAGAACAAAGTACTGAATATCACGTTCTTAATAAAACTAAGAGGGAATTTTAGACAGAGATAAACAAAGAGATTTACAAAGAAAGTGACACAAAAATTTAACTGACACAATTAGTTAAATCCCTGATTTTACTTCTGAGCTTAAAGCACCACCATATAAAACACTGTCTTTTAAATAAGACACTGGAGATTGGCTCAGGGGAAAGTGCTGCCAATGCTATTTTCTAACATTTTTTAGGGGAAGAAGGACTGACCCTGTCTGCATTTTGAGTACCTTGTAAGAAGAACTGGTGCCCAGAGAAAGAGACATAATGGATGACTGTACAGATGTAACCCCACCAGTTGGTGTCTACCACAAGGGCTCTGCTTTCTGCCAGAGGATGAGTCAGTTATGAATCCCTGGCAACCCAGGCTGGTATCAAGCACAGCACCTTTTCCTCCCCTCTTCTGTCCTGGCAGCCTGTGCTTCATGGCTCAGCTAGGATGGACACACTTAGACATACCAATACTTTAATTCATGCACATGCAGGGAAAGCTTTGATCTTGCTCCCACTGCTCGATTTCAGTGTGATTCAGTGGGTGCTGCAGAAAGAGACTCGCAGGAGAAGATGCTGGCATCATTTGTACCAGCATTAATTTCAGGTGAATTTCTGACATCATGTGCCCTGCTCCAAATATATTGCAGTATAACTGAGAACAAAACATTACTCTAAAGCACTAAACTGCCTGCATGAGAAAACAGTTCTCTGTTCCAAAAAGCCACTTTTTTGGAAGCCAAAACTTCCATGCTCAGTGAAGATGCCCCAGACCTTTGAACCAGATGACTTGGTGAGTAGCTGGGTATAGCAGGCAAGTCTCCTGTTCAAGCACAAAATAACGCAGGTGATCGCAGGCAGCCTGGGCTTCCTTGTGCTCCCGGGGCTCGGCTGTGCAGGCGGAGCAGCAGATGGGTTGGTCGGACACATTACTCATGCAGCTAAAGCTCAGCACTTTGTTTAATGCTTTGCTGTCTAAGATTGGAGTGGCCAGCACTCCGCAGATTTGAACCTGTTCTTCCTACCACATCAAAGGAATCTGGATACTGGGCCAGATTTGGATCTCCCACCAGTTTTAACTGGTATAAACTATGTGATAACTGGTAACTGAACTATCTGTAATAACGACATTACTCAAGATCTCCAAGCACCTAATATGAGCGCTAAGCAAGCGGTGAAAAAGCAGTAAAGCCCATAACACTTTGAAATCAGTCAGTAATATAGTGATTGAAATATTTTAAGAGTGATTTGAAATCTAAAACGTTTACAAAATAATATCAAGCATCAGTCATTGTACAAGCTAATACTGAGCATAATGCAATGATCCTGTTAAGTACTTAGGCCAGGAAGGATTTACAACTTCATTTCCCAATGGTAATCAGAAACAGTCCTGTAGAAATAAATGCAGTTATTCTGGTGTAAGAGCCCAGAATTCAGACCACGGAGCAAAAGAAGATCATGTGTTGTTTAGTGAACCACTGCAATCTATTTTTTTGCCGCATTCCCTCATCGCACAAGCACATCTGGTGCTTTAGGAACATTGTATTCAACAGTGGTAAAAGGACACTAGGGCCAAGAATAACAAATGAAAAATGAAAACACTGGGGCCTAATGCTGATCTCATATGGGTGTAAATCAGAGGGAATCCAGCAAAGCCTTTGGAACCACCCCAGTAAAATACTTGTGTCTGATTCAGGATCAAAACCGTACAGACCAGTGATTTTCACTGTCAGGCCTGAAATTCTTCCATTCCACTGGGAAAATTTACTGCAAAATGTCTTTAAAAGAGCTTCTCACAGCTATCACAAATGCTGAGGAAGTGAGAAAGTACAGCAGAAAGGCTTTAGTAGCTCTTGTGTCTGCACCAGGTAATGTAAAATACCTGTAAAACCAGATTAAGCACAAGTATTTGATTTGCAATTTGCAGCACAAGAAATGGAGTTTGGCGGCAAATACATATATATTTTGCATGGATCAGTACGTGTTTGCTCTTATGCCCCTGAAAGACAGAGAAAGTCTTTCCACTGACTGCAGGGTGGGTTGTCCTCAGTAATGCAACCTTCCGAATAATATACATTACAGCACTTTGTATTTCTGGTCCTGACCCGAGGCACTGCCATAACCACAACACTTGTAACACTTGGCAATTCAACTAAATAGACTGTCTTTAAAACGTAAACAAATCCCAGCTGCTTGTTGACAAAACTGTTTGAAGACACCAGACTTTAAAACCTCCCAGTCCCCATTTGTTGTAGGGAGATCCTAGAAGGGAGGAAAAATGTGTGCATAAATGCCTGTACAGAAACCACTTTTGAGCCTGAAAAATTCTGTTTGCCCTTGGAACCCCACAGGAAAAACCCAAAAGTACATTCAAGACACATCCAATAACTGCATTGAATTTCCTAATCCCACCTTCCACCATAAAATCCCAATTATTTTGCCTGGTTGCTGTACACTTCGCAGAGCTAAATCACATCGTATTTAGAACCACCGTAAAAACATGGGTCTTCCTCTTCCTGGAGACATGATGCCAAAACATTGGTAAACGTTGTGTTTGTCATTGTCAGGTGCTGCTGGTTTTATTTCATCCCACTGTACTTGTATTTTTACCCTGTTAAGTAACTTCCCTCCTCCCTTCTCTTTCAAATACTGATGGAATCTCCCCCTGAGCCGCTGTCTCCCTTCAGGGCTGCTGTAAAGCCAACTGTAGTCAAGGGGACTTTTGTGGATTTAAAGGGGCTTTGTAGGAGGTGCTGACTTCAGTTATCCTCCGCATGCTTTTCTTTTAAAACACTTATTTGCAAATTACGTTTTCACTGTCTTGCAGTCACTGCTGCTTCAGCTGTCTGCAGCTCGTCAATACTCTGGGGCCAAGGCAGCCCACTGAGAATGATGCTCCAGGTCCTGCTGTACAAAATCTCTCCCTATTTTTCTCCGTGGCCCTTTAGGTGAGGATGCCCTGTTAAACTCTGCTTTGCCAGAAGTCAGTAAGCTGCTTGCTTTGTAAACAGAGGAATAACCTGCTCAGGGTAGCCCCTTGTTTGACTTTGCATTCAATGAACATCAAACCAAACAGCAGTGAGAATGCCTGACCTTAAAGATTGAAGTTCAGTAAGAAACTCTGAGGTCTTGAGGCAAAGGGTTTCATATTACTGACTCCAGTGTCTTTCATTGATTAGACATTTTACAACTGATAGTGGCTTTCAAGGTTTATTTGGAAACTTTGTCAGGAGGGCAGAGATGGGGGAAGGGAGAAAGTAAGCAAGGCTGAGGGTTTCTTTTATATTTAGTGTATGGTATTAGGATGGGAACAAACAAAGGTGGCACAAGGGAATGCCATTAACATACCATTTCCAGATTTACCCCTCGGCTGGTTGCTGGGTCAGTTCTCCCTGGCTGTAGGTAGAGAGATGGGGGTGAACACTGGAAGGAGGGAGGGTGCAAGACAAGGAATCTGGGAGTTGTTCACTGTAGAGGATTAATTCGCTTCCTGCTTCCAAAATGCTTTCAACTCCAGCTGAAGCACATCAGAGTGATCTGAATATTATGAATTCGTCTGTGTGACCACCCCAGTTGTGTTCCAGCTTCACATTCTAGGTCCTTGGTAGAATGTCATACAGGTGAAACGCCACAGAGGGAAGCAGGCAGATTTGTTCACAGCCTGCAGAATGTGCTCATGGGAAGGTCTGCTGCCAGGGCCAGAGTCAGGGGAGACTTGGTTCAAGCAAAAAGGGGGAAGAGAGGAGGAGTTTTATTTTGCCCAGCTCCCAACGGCCATATTCAGAGACTTGCAGAAGAAAAGTTAAAGGAGCTTATAAGAGGATGAGTTAGATTAGATGAGTTTTCCAAGACTTACCCTGGAAAATGGCTTTCAAAGCTGCCAGGCACAGCAAGGCTGGGAAACTCTGCTGAGGCCAAACTCAGATATGGACCAAGGCCGTAAGCACTGAAGGCAGTAGAAACATCCACAAGGAAGGTTAGGTACCAGCGAGATTTAGGTTTAGAAGTAAGATGGAAAATATTTTGGTAGTCAGTTGAGAACTCAGAAGAAAAGCCTGTGGTGTGGCTCACTGCAAGATCCTGCAGTGTTCACAATGGTCATGTAACGGGGGCTGTGTGTGGGGAGGGAGGGCACGTGTGTATGCCTCCTGACCCACTGGTGCTGAAAAAGTTTCAAGTATCAGTCTGTCTCGAGCTAAGGAGACAAAAAGAGAGCATGAAGCAACCTGTAATTTCTGTAGGCTGTGGCTGGGCTGCTAAGAGAGGCGGTGTGTGTTGGAATGCACATAACCCTTTTCTAACCTCTCACACCTTCCCGTGTTGAAGATAAGGGTTGACATGGGAGTTATTTGTCCACTCAAGCTCTCAAAGAGCTCAAGAAACTGCCAGTCAGGCTGCAGTCAAACTAAACTCCCTGTTTCTGGAGTGGTATCTTCTGCCATGGGTAATTAATATTCCTAATCTACCTTTCCAGTGCAAACGTTTGACTAAGGGGGAAAAAAAACCTAGTAGTCTAGCAACCAGGAAAGAACACTGAGGCTTAAGAAACTATTCTCCAAGCGGGACAAATCCTTCCTTCGTGAGACAAAGCAAGTCTGGGCTGCTAGGATTTCTGGGAATCATCAATAGTCAGCTACATGAGCTTCAGGAGGTGACCTTGGACTCCTTACAACCTGATCCACCTTTATTCTCACTCTGACTGTGGTTTACCGCAACGTTTTAAAAAGTTGAAGAGAGTTAAAAGAATTTTTCTTGTCTAGAATCTGTCCTGGCCTTCTGGAGGAAAATAGTGATTTTCTCTCAAGGACAAACAGAAAACTCCTACTCAGTCAGACCCCACAAAAATTACAGGCTATGCTCCAGACTCCCATTATCAATCCAAATACACAGAAGATTATTCCTCCGTTATTTCTCTCACTTGCACCCCTATGATGATTTTCACCTGTGCTAATGCAGACTCCCAGCAGCCCAAAATTCTCTGATAATTTAACAGGAAAGAGTTCGGATAGCAACAACAGCACTCAGAGGCCTGTGAAATATAACCTATGAGGAGACGGCAAAAGAATTTTTGTTTTCTTAAATACAGAGAAGACTGAACAGAGACATGATAACAGTCCTCAAAAATGTAAACGACTGTAGCAAAGAGGAAGGAAATAATCTCTTCTCTCCCACGTGGAGAGGATAAGAATAACAGGCTAAAACTGCAGCAGGGACTTTTTTTTTTATCAAGTATCAGCAAAACCACTTGTAACTGTTAGAATGGTGTTACTGAAGCACTGGGATAGGTTGCCTTGGAAATCAACACGTCTGGAGCACTTTCAAAGCAGGCTGGATCAGCATCTGTGGGTACCACTGACCTGCCGTGCTCTTGGAGCTGGAAAAGGAATGGGTGATTCTTTAATATCCTTTCTAGCCTTGCTTTCATAAAATCTAACGATTCATTGGAGAAGCACATGTTCATTTCTCACCCTCTGGGAGAATTTTAGAAGTGCTACTTGCACGTGTGTGTTCCTTGCCTCCAGAGCCTTCCTTGAGATCATTACTCTTCGGAACACTAGGCTGTTCTCTGCGGCTCTCTCCTATAAAAGGTGAAGCTAGCCTGGCCAACCAGGAGCTATAACCCCACCAATAATTAAAAGGACTAATATTCCTAAAGAAACTACAAAAAATGGGCCTTTGCCTACCTAGTCACTAGCCTTCACTTTTGCAGTAGCATGCACTTCAGTTTTGCTGAGTTTTGCTGTTCCACCAGTGAAACACAGAAAATAGGACCTGGGAGAAGGATGGTTAGCAGGGGCAGTCCCTGGCTGTCACAGGCAGCTGTAGCAGGTAATCCTCGTGGCAAGCTCAGCAAACTCCATCCCCAGTCTGGTTCACTTGCTTGTCCTTGCTGCTCTCACTGGCTGGTTTCTTCAGAACATCAGCACTTAGGCAGCCAAGAACCTTCCTCTCCTTTCTAACCCAGCATTTTTTCTTGGCCCGTTTATTAATTAGTTCCTGTGCTACTGCTGCATTTCCATCTCTCTAGAGTTTTCCAGTTCAGTAGCTGGCATCAGTATCCCTCTTGGTTTTCATTCTGTAAGGCTAAACAGGTCAGGCTGTGTTCTCATCTTCCCAGGGAGGCAGGTGGAGGCACCCACAGTAGATCAGTAGTGCTCTTGTCTCCTGAGATGGAGCAGAGGTCACCCAAAATTACAGGGTGGAGAAACAGTGTCTCAAAACCAAACCCAACCCACTTTGTAATACAGGATGAAGGCTTTGGAAGAGTGAAGAAGTGAAGTCACCCCCTTACGGGTGCAGTTGTCCTACAGAAACTGTTGCCACCTTGGATACTCGCTCGAGTGCTGCAAGGAACCCGAGAGAGGATGGGAAAGCAGTTTCAGCAAAGAGCTCAGCCTTCATGAAGCATGGCTGCTTTCTGCTGCCAGCTGTCTCTACTGGGCAGAGCTGGAGCCCACAGCCTTCAGCTCTTCCTCCTGCATTGCCTGTCAGAGGCCGGCCCCAGTGGTGGCACCAGCCCGCGGTTACACACCCAGCAGCAATGCTGCTGGAACCGGCCCGTCCCCACCCTCCTCCACTCCCAGCTGCTTTTTCCATTTCCCACCGGACGCCCTCCCTGCTGCCAGTGGAAGTGTTTGCGCAGTTATGTGCGGAACAGGTCAGGGAGCCGAGCCCAGCCAAAAAAATAGCCTGCAACTTGATTTTCCCTTCCAGCTGGAAGAAGTTCTGTCTGGTTTCTTGGGTGGCTGCACAAGCACTTTGGCTGGCACAAGGGAGGGAAGAGGATGGGGGTGGAAATCAGCAACTCTGCCGTGCGCCCTGCTCCCAAGCGAATGTGGCTGATCCACAGAGCCTCCCCTCTGCTCCCAGCTGGCGTGGGCTGATCTCGCAAGGAAAATCACAGAGTTGTTTTCCGTCATGCCCCAGATCCTCCCCACCCTCCTTTCAAGGAGCACTGCTCTTGCCCCAGCCATCTCCAGCACGCCGTACCAGAAAGGCTCTCTAATCAATCAACAGCCATTCCAACAGCCAGGGTTTGAGGGTGTCCCGCTTGCCTTATGTTAGGCAAAAGACTGGAAGAGAGTTCAGGGTCTGTTCAATCTAAAACTGGTGAGTGCTACTACTCATGTCACACAATCCCTTCTAGAAGCTGGGCTGCATTTTCTGTGCCCGAGTCTTTGCACCATTACAGGGGTGCATTCTTGCATCATAATTAACAGTTACCGGAAAGATATTTTGTTCTTTGTAATCACATTTAGAAATGAGCATACCTACATAACTGTGTTCATTGGGGCACTCCTTCCTTGGGCAGCTATTACAACCCACTTTAAAACAAACCCACTCCTCTCTCTGCTCACATTTTTTGGTTCTGAGCTTTGCTACTAATGACAGACAAATCATTTCCAAGAGCAATTTTATCATTTGAAGTTTTCTCATTTTCATACGTTTGGCTCCTGACACTTCCAGGGAGGCTGGTACAGCCATTACCGCTAACACACTTTGCAGAAAGCCTCACTCATGTTGTCCTGGGAGAGGGCAGTGAGGGCCTGGTTTGATTGAAGGACCTTCAAGGACACGGGAGTTGCCATAAGTTTTGACTGATTTTTGTAGTTACTCCGAGGGCATAGTGCAAGATTACGACTCTTTGCAACACCTCTCTGGAGAGTGTGTTAGAAGAAAAACCTCCTAGCATGTCCTTTAGACATATTTGGAAAAAAACAGTTTTAGAAAGACACATTTTTATATAGCATGCAGTCCTGTCTGAAACCTGTGCACTGGTAATATTTGTTTATCTTCTAAATGAAATCATAGATACTTCTTTCCTGTCTGACCACCAGAAAATATTTTGTAGTTGGTTTTATGCTTGTGTCACATATAGAAACTCAAAAAACTTCGGCCAGCTTTCATGGGCTGTTTGCTGGAAGCCTGTTCAAAAAGGACCTGTACAAGATGAAGTCCTTTTAACTCCCAGGAGTGCCTTAACAAATACTGTTGGCACCCACCCAGTGTAAATTATCTATTAATAAGCAACATGTATTTATAACTTGATCAACCATAACATCTTTTTATAGATTACAGTAAAAGAAAGTAAATTAAAACAGGTAATTATCTATAGTAGCATCTGTGCAATAGCATACTCCAAGAGAGTTTTAGTTAATGTACAGGTTCCTATCAGGACAGCAAGTCAACACCAGCAGCAGGTGGCTGCATTTGGGGTTAAATGCTCTTTATATTAAGAAAAAAAAAGGCAAAAGCCAACAGGTGCTGGAGAGTTGCAATGAATAACCTCTTTCCCCTCACCTCCACTTCCCTGCAGAATTCAAACAATCACTGCAATGATAACAAGAAACAGGGATCTTAATTTTCATTCAAAAGTAGGAACCTTGGTGGTGGCTTTTGATCATAGCATCAGCCTCATGGTTCCTGATGGGCTTTCAGCCTTAGGCCAGATCCTAAGGATGAAACGAGCTGTATCCTAGCCCTGTTTTCCTGTGTAACAGGACAGTCCCCAGTCCCCAAATGCATCTCACTGCTTCAGCTCATATATCTGTAAGTTTAAAAAAAAAAAGCTGTTTGAGAGGAATGCAGAGAGGTTAAATTCATCAGCACTTTGAAATGAACTTGCAGTACTAAGCACTAGTATTTTCACTGCAAAATGAGGCCTTTTGCTGGGAAGCATCAATGCAACAGGATCGTCTACTGACAGACTTGTCAGCACTTTTAGGCAGGCTGGAGTATTAGAACATGCATTTGGCTGAACTGTTTAAACAGAATATATTCCTTACCATAAATTTTCTATGCTACTGTAACTACAGAAATTCTCCTTCAAAAGCCAAACACACCCACCTGATTTGCAAGTAGCACAGAGTAGCACTTTCTCTAAAATCTTAGAGGACTATTGCTGATTTTTCTGCCCGAGGAACCCACCTAATAATAATAACAACATGTTTTTCTACACCGTGGCTTGATTCCGGCTGCACACATTTCCATTCCAGTGTCATTCGTAGTTGTTTTTAACTTCAGCGAAAAGCAAGGTTTCATTTCAGCTAACACCAGACATATCAAATTCAACTAAAAAAAAAAAGTGTTGGGGAGGGGAAAGGAAGGGCATTTTGGCTGGGGAGAAAAATGAGAAGAAGGGACTGTGAAAAGGGTAAAGTGCGAATTTTCTCTGAGATGTAACACTATCTCAGCAGCAGCAGTTAGCAGGCACAGCTTTCTGGATCTCGTTTCTTCGCCCCTTGGTTTTTCATCTGTACATTCTGCTGTGTGCTGGGGAGAGAGGGAAGAGATTGGGATGGCTGCTGTGGCTGCACAGCCCATGCCAGGAACCTCTTGGTACACTGGCTGCATCACCGCGTCCCTGCCCAAGTGAGCTCATGGGGCTCAGCTGGGCTCACAGAGGTAGCGCAGACACGCAGGGAACACGAGTGTCATGGAAAGTCTAAGAGGGGCACTTGTTCCAAGGCTGCCTGGACAATGAAGAATTGGCTGCCACCCCCTCTCTCGCCCCCCAGCCCATGCCAAGGCGGGCGGCCGCCGGCACATGAATAGCAGGTCTGTTCCAGCAACTGCGTCCCGGTCCAGCGCAGGAGAGTCCCCGGGAGCACAGGGCACTCTGCTCCGCTCCGGCTGCTGCGGAGGAGACCTGGGGGCAGGAGGATGGCCTCGGAAAGGGACAGCACCAACCCTCATGTGAGTCTGTCTTGGGGAAATAGCCGTAGGAGGGAGAAGCGGGAGGGAAGAGCCCCAGTTTGGGGGAAATATCCACCGCTCCTATCATTTGCTCCTCAGCTTTGGCAGCCAATTTCCTTTGAAAACTCAGTTCTGCTTTTTTCCTGTGCTCCCCTTTGAAGAAAAACCAGTGGCAGGATGTCTGCTGTGTTCTGCCAAGAGCAGTTACGAGTCTTTTTCAAGAAAAAATAAGGGTAAGAAGAGGGATATTACTAAAAAGAGATGCTTTTTAGGGAAGGAGGGGCAGCAGAGGAAGAGATTAGCCTTCAGCCCTCAGAAGGAGGCAGCACATACTCTACAAGCTGCATAAGTCTGATCTGTCCCTCATCTCACAAAGCCTTTCTCTGTTCGGCAAGAAAGTACTCTCAATCTGGAGAGGAGAAAAAGAAATAAATACAGCAAATTCTGAGGGAGTGCAGAGGCCAAGGTTTCCTATGTAGGGTTTATAGAGAAACAAAACTTCTTGGTGAAGCTCTTTCAGTTCTGTGTGTTCCTATTCTGAGTGTTTGTGTTTTTTAAGAAGGGTGTTTCTCGTGCGCAGCGTGCGTTCTCGGAAAGGGCAACTACCCAAGGGTTTGGAAAAAAGAGACTGTTAGAGATGAAATGGAATCAAAAGCCCAGATCACAAACACCCATCAAACCTCAGAAGTTCAGGTCCAGATCTGCACTTCAGACAACTGTGGAGAAGGGAAGAATACGAAGCATTGCCTAGGGCACATCTTCCAGCCCTGAGTAGGTGGCATCAGGGTCCAAATTTTGCAGCTGATTTTTCTGTCTGAAATGTTCTTAATCATCCTTAGACTTGGCAGTGGGGAAGTCTGTCTGGGGTCACAACTTTTATTTCTTCAGCTAGCATCAAAGAAATTAAAATGGTGAGATTTGTGCCCTTGGAAATAATCAGGACAATGGTTCTTAACTAGAAATAAGGACTGAGACTCCCCAAAGCTGCAGAATGTATCTCCACTGAGACACGAGGTGCAGAGCAGCTTTTGAAGGCCTGGGAGTAGCTATGCTCAGTAAGAGACACAATAAGTGAGGAAGATGCACAGGTAACTATGACAGTTGGTGAAGATGTACTTTATTAAGGACTGGGAGAAATAAAAGTTAGTCTTTCCTAGAACTAGATAATAAGGGGGAAAATATAGGCATCATTAAGCCAGGAACTGATGGTAAAGAGAGAAGAGGACAAGAAAATTGTGCTAAATAAAAGGTCAAATTAACTCCTTGTATTAAATGACCCCACTCAGTGGAAAGTTTCAGGTCTATCATGAATTTGAAGTCCAGGTATAATGGCAGGAAAAAATCAGCTTCACTGATTAAAAGTCTCATAAACTACTGGAAAATCTGGGGTTTAGAGTTTTCTCTTTCAACCCATCTTGAGGTTAAGTGAAGAGCCAAAAGTGATCACCAGCATCTTTGGCCTTTACAACACTCAAATAAGTAAGCCCAGAAGGTCAAAGGTTCCTTGAGCTGCCAGACTGAACAGAACATCGCATCTGCTTCTAGAGCAGGGAGGTGTAGAGTGTGTGCTGCTGCACAGACTGCCCCAAGGAAACCGTGCTGCCAAGATTTCTTTCGTGACACTTCCCAGGGAAGCCAGCAGGCAGCACAAAACACAGGTGAATGCACACAGACTCGTGCGTGCTTGTGATCAGGAAGTACACGGTGCTAGGGGAGGGAGTGTTACCCACTGGAGTGATGGATAAAACCCCTTAACCAAACGAATGTAGCTGGGTTCAGGCTCCAAAGGACTTAAAGGCATAAGCTGCAAATGGACCAAAAACTCCTCTGGTTTCAATCTGCTTTCTGAAAACCCACAAAGGAGCAGAGTTGACCCAGTGAGCATCGAGGCATGAGCTTGGAACACCAATCATGCGATTAACACATGAATAGCAAGTGGCTTTTCCAAGACTCATTTATCAAGGAACAAAGAAAGTTGTGGGTACAAGGAGTCTCATGCATACCTTTACTATCACATGTAATTTGACTACAAGCCAACCACTTTATTCTATAAATAAAGGCTTGAGTGAGCCTTCTTTGAGCTCTCCTGGCTAAGCAGCCTGAGTGCATGGCAGTGATTTCCCCTTGCACTGTGTCGACCCTCAAGGTTGCTCCTCAAAGCACAGAGACCTTTTACCAGCAGCAGATCTTTGGTAAGCGATTGATACTGCACGTGACCTTGTAGTATGATAACTTTGATTTGTGCTCTGGTAACTTTGATTTTATCTTGGTAACTTCAATTTCTTTTCTTGGTAACTTTGACTTGTGCCTTGGTAGTTTCGGATCACTGTTCAAATGATTGTGCTGTGTAGTAACAGAGTGAAGCTTGCCATCAAACATTTTAAGTCACATTTTTACAACATCATATTAAAAGCACTTTCACAAGTACCTTTGATGGTGATTCTTGAAGTGCTCTAAATCTCCATTCATGACAAATTGGTGTAGTTGGCAGAATCCTGAATCAGGGTTCGGGATGATAGCTGAGACAAGCAGAGAGTCCTGTAAATGACAACAAGTGTGAGGTGAGGGGAGGAGTGGTCAGTGGCAGAGGAAAAAACCCGTGTTTTTCAGTGGAAAGTACATTTTAAAGCCTCTTTTGAGTCCCTGCTCTGAGCAGTGAATGCAGAGCAGGTCTCTTCTTGGAAGTTTCCAGCTGAGGGTTTACGAAGGTCTGGGGAATGAGCAGTGCACGCTGTAACGCGCGACTCACTCCTCCTCAAAGAGCTCCTGGATGGAGTGGCAGGAGCAGTCATGGAAGTTAACTATGATACAATATAGAAATAGGAATTTTTATTTACAGACCGAGGGTCCTTTGCCCGAAGCAGTTGCACAGTCCCTCCTAGCATTTCTTATCCAACATTTACATGGACGGGCTAGGCAGGTAACTAAAATTAAAACAATGGATCTTTGTCCTCATGTCAGAGACAGCAGGAAAAGCCAATCAAGATTTAAGAAGGCTCTAAGGAGAACTGATCAGTCCCCAAGGTTTTTTGCTTATTCTGAAGCATGAACAGGAGCTCACTCAGCAAAATTGAAAGTGTCTGTAACAGGACTCCCTCATCCAGCATGTCATCAGCCTGTGGAATCTGCCATCTCCTGGGGCAGGTCACAAGGTCAAATATTGGGGCGAGCAAACATTAGGAAGAGGTCGGGAGGTCCAGTAACAATATTTACAGTTATGCAAGCTAAAAAAGTTACCTTCAAATTCCATAAGCCAATAGCAGGATAAAAATAAATACGCTTTTCAGTTCCCTACAGACAATGGCACAACTGCTGACCAGACTACAAGTGGTAGCTTGCATAACAGAAGTTAGACACCAGCTCTCCATAAGTGACACCTAGGACTGCTTTTTAACAGCAAGAAGTATCTCCCACTAATCCACCTTCTCCCTTACAAAAATTCTCTTGTTCTGTGTATTTCTAAGGAGTCTGTTTTCCCGTTCTGACTTCTAGGAAGACCAACAAAACCTCAAAGGGTGCAGAGAGAGGTGCAAAAAGGAAATGGTGCTGAAATAGAAAAAAGGCACAAGACTATGCAGTCTTACCTGGTTTATGCCAGCCAGGCAAGTGCTAAGAAAATAAAAATAAAACTGGAATGAAAGTATTTTAATTAAAAATAATAATTTACCTATTAAAAGATAAAACTTCGATATTATTTAATCTGAAAGATGCACTTTTCTCCCCACATGTCTCAATTTGTGGCTTCCAAGTGAAACTTTCACCTTCCTCTATTAAACACCTGCCATTGACAAGAAACCAGGCAGAGTATCCTGGTGAGGTGTAGCAGAGTACACCCTGACATAGCTGGGATCTGAAAAATACATTTGGGCTAGAAGCAAAACAATCCAACAAGATCCTGTCACCAATTTCATTTTTCTCCAGGAAACACAGGTTTATAAATTAGAAGTCTGGCTTTGATAGAAACACTCTGGCTGATTTGTCTGTACTCCTTGATGCTACTGTCTCGCCCTGAATTTTGCAGTCTTTCTATGTTTTCATTCCTGTAGTAGAATTTCCCAGGCACTTTACTGTAAGCATCAGGCATGTTTACCTACCGGTATCTATTATTATCATTCCTTTTGTTAGGCGGAGAATTATGATAGACTTTTGGTCTGACCAGTGTCATGGAGAGGTGGTAACCCCATCCTCCAATCCATGGTTGTCTCTAAAAAGATATATAACTGACAAAATAAAGGGCCGGGCCGGTCTTCTTCCTTCTACTTGCCCTACCTTGGCCCTTCTTGCTCTCTCTCTTTTGGCCCAGGCCTTATCCTGACAGAACGGTGTCTGCGTGGTCCTTTCGTGTCTGAGTACGACACTACTGTCCCCCCTGACTCTCGCCTCCAGCCCTTCCATAGAGATTTGCAGGGGGGAGAGGGGAGGAGGGAGCTCTACAGGACGGTTCTTTTCAGCAGCAAAAGGCCCATTAAATCTTTTTAGCTGTGTACCTCAGCTGCTGCAGCTCACGATCTGGCATCTTAACACAACCCCGTTTCATTGGTGATTGAAGCTAATGCCCCAGCCTTTGAATGAGAGCGACTGAGGCAACATCCGTTCCACCACTCCCACCGCAGCAGCACTAACCAGGACAAGCTCTGCGGACAGCTGAAACCAGCAGCACTCACACACAGTGCCACGGCCAGGTCCCTTAGAGCCCCAGATGGATATTGCAGAGCAGAGCAAAGATTGGGCCTGATGCTAAATGGCTCCACAGTTTTATTAGATTTATAATTTTATGTTTTCTTGCGTGGGGGTTATGTTCTGTACAAATGGGTGTTCGAGGGATGTGCGCTGGATGAAATGTCATCCGCGTTCCTATTGCAAAAGAGGTTATATAGTGTATCTTGGGTCGTTCTTTTTATAGTTTCTTACTCTTTGGATAAAAAAAATTTACAATCCTCTGGGATGAGAAGCAGGAGTAATACCTCACCATTTAGGGAATCATCCATACTTCAAAAGTAAAAAGAGTAAACAGCTAAAATAATCCTTCTGGAAAACAGACCCTACACTGAAATTTTTTGGCAGAAGTTGCTTCGTGAATACCTTGAATGGAAAATACATCTGTGGAAATAAAAACAGGTTTACAACTAACTTACAAGGAAAAAAGATTTCAAGTAATTGCATAGTTTACTTCCAGTGCTCGGTTTTCGACCAGATCTACAGCAGGCAGATTTTAGAAAGGCAGATAAACAGAGTTAGTTATAGCTGCAACAGCGTGGACTTTTCCAAAATGCCCACAAAACAATTGGAAAGCCCCCCTTACCACAGTAAATCCCATCTCTCACATCCCACTTTCGGTCTAGACTTGATAAGGGCATGCAGAGAGTGTGTTCACAGCTGGGCTAGACTTTCAGTTTTTTGGTGTTTTGTGGCTTTAATTGTGCCTCAAGGCTGTGATGTGCTTACAGGTTCCTGGTTTGGGCATGTATTTGCCTGCTTCTGCAGCAGCAGCCAGTTTGTACTTTCTAGTGCTCCAGGACCTCTCCCCTCCTCTCCTTCAGCCATTTCCTAGAATGGTGGCAGTCTTGCGTGGCCAACGAAGCAAAGTGCCTGCCCCAGTGGACCTCAGTAGCATTATATGGGTTCTGTAATTGGGGCCTGGATAATCAAAGTCTGCATTGAGAAAGAGCCTTTCAAAAAGACATCTAAGTGCTTCAGAAAAATCCATTTCTGTGACATCCTAGTACATTGTGTGCAATCAAGTTATCAAGAGTCTGAGGAGTTTATCTCACTGTGTTTTTAACTAAACGAAATCAGTTACTCCAGCCTTTCAAACAGGACCCCACTCCCAGGGTTACACTCCATCACCTATGATATTCATTTGACTCTGGCAAAGCTGGTTCAGAGAGGTAAATTCAAAGAAAACTAACCACTTTTTGGCAGGGGTAATGTTCTGGTTTGCTGTCCTGCAGTGGTTCCTGGGAGGATCACACACCTGCCCATGACGGGGACTGCGGGGCCATGAGAGCACGTAGAGGCAACAGCATCTCTCCTTTCAGTGGCAGCTACCCCTCACTCCAGATCAGTAATCTGAAGGTTCAGGTCTTGGTGTAGCCAGTGGGAGAAGCAGGGAAGGCCCTAACAGTAATAGCAACTGCTCTCACTAGTGGATGCCACCCAGACTGCAGGATTTCAGGCTGCTCCTTGAGAGCAAAGCCTTTACAAGGCTTGGACAAAGATTCACTGTGCCCTAGTTGGCCAAAATACAGGTGTGAAATAGGCCTTTACACGTTGGAGCAAGAGTGACCCTATGCTTTTCTTCCCCATCTGCCAGGACCTGAAAGTCTGCGTAGCATTACCTGTGCTGGTCCCAGAAACCAGCAACACTCACACTAGAACACAGACAGGTGTGACCACAACGTGCTGAGAAGAAGGAGACTATTTCTTGCAATCAGTACTAATTTGCCCTTGATGTGATGTTTCTCCTCTTCCCTTTACATTGCTCCTGCCCGCTCTACTTGGACATGGCCAGCTTTCCTGCTTAGGGTCAATGTTTGCTTAGGCCCTTCCCAAACACAGGAATAGTATTTTTCACCTTGAGGAACTGGACTCTGGGTTTTAAGGTGTATGAGGAAAATGAGGCACGTGCAGCATTAAATGTACCCTTGGAGCATCCATACACCAGCTGTTGATCTGGATCCCCACACTCCACCTTGTAGAGGGGCAAGAAATGTAGCAATGTCTTTCTGAGGGAGGGAGCCGGGTCCCACACTGTGCACTGGACATGTCTGATGACCATAGCACAGCCAGAGCTCAGGTCACAGCTAAAATGTTAAAAGTAGTGTGGGACAAGTAATGGGGTCTGGAAAAGCAAACTGATGAAGCCCAGACGTTTCCGAAGAGAAAATCGGGAAGGAGGAAATGACCTGGGTCAGGGGGTGCTGCCACACACCCTGAGGTAAGGGAAGAGAACCCCAGAGCTCGACTGCTATAAAAGTTTCTTTAAAATAACAGAATTTCTTTATAAAGCTTGTACAACTGAAGCAGGGAGAGGAGAGAAAGAGTAAGGCCCAGGAGGCACAGGCTCTCCCCGTGGCGGTGGGAAGGAGGTGTATGGGCACAGAACCTGGGGTGACAAGATGGCATCTGGGCAGCTCAGGGGCCCGTGATCCACTGAGAGTGACAGCACGTCAGCATGGCTATACCCTGTTTGGGGGACAAGGTCAGCCAGCAGCCACACCAAACCATCCCAGGACGACCCTCCTGCCACCCCCGTGCCACTCCACCAGCTTGGCCTGGCCTGCTCGTCGGCCACCAGCACGACTTCTCCTGCTGCACCATCTCCTCCTCAGCCACAGCCCTCAGGGGCACCATCTCCTGCCATGCAGCTGTTTCACACACCAAGATACAGATACATCCACCCACACTTGCACCTCGCAGGTCTGAGTGCACAAGGACTGTTGTTTTTAGTGAGTAATCATAACCCTGGTTACAGTGGTGGCAACACAGCTCTCCTGGCTGGCCAACAGTAAAACCTCCCACTGAGACATCTGTGTGAGTGGGAACCCTCTGCAACATGAAATACCTGTTAAAACACACGTAAACTGAATTTTGTGTGTCTTTTGTCAAATAGTTGCCCCCCTCACCTTCATTCCAGCCTGTGTCCGGGAGCTAATGCATGCACCTCTGTTTGCCCCCAGCTGACACACAGGTACAGCATCTCCCCTCACTGGACCACCAGAAATGGAAGCCTCCAGTCCAAGTCACCATTTCTAAGCCCTTCCTGTAAAATCTGTATTAAACTGCTATGTATGTTTCTCTTCTGAGAACCAAAAATGGGCAGTGCTTCAGGCATACAATAACCACACACAGAAGTGTGAGCTTCTCCAAGTACAAAAGGGTGAATGGGCATTTTCACTGCCATTTCCCTATGCCTGCCTTGTGAGTCAAATGTTTATAAAACTGTCTCTGAGGAAAGGCAACGCAAGAAATGAGCTCTACCACTGTAATCTAGACTGCCTCAGGTATGTAAACATATAAGAGAAACATTTGAATTGGACACCAGAATGATGGAAGGGCCCATGTGCAGAGGCTTCAAGATCCACATCACCAGTTACCATACACCTTGACACACTCCTTTGAACTAGCCAAGCTATAATTCCTTGTCAAATTACATGAATCAGATATGTGACTCTGTAATTACAGCTGTGAAAACCATTATACTCAGGATCTTAGAACTTTCTATCCAAAATAACCCTTGGGGAAGAAATTTCTCATGAAGCTGCTTGGATCAAGGTTCAGTGAGTGCTGGAAATTCTGGGGGAATCCTGTTGGCAAGTTTAGAGAAATGAGAACAAGAAAATGAGATAATGTACTGGTTTGTGGCTTGTTCACGCTCTCTTGGTTTTTTCTTTATTTTTTTTCCCTAATATTTGCGCGTATTTGCAAGGGTTTTCTCTTTTGCAGTCACATAACCGAATAATATTTTGTGAGATTAAAAAAAAGGCCCAAACTCACCACAGACCTTGATTAAGTGAGAAAAATAACTGCTCCTACCAAACTAACAAGAGCCAAAGGGTGGCCAACCGTTCTTCTGTAACCTACGTTTTACTGAAGGAGTATTTATGCAGAAAATAAGAGCACAGCAATACTTTCCCAGAATTTGTGTGAGGACCAAGTTCCTCTGTCCTTGGTTCTCCAAGCGCTCTATGACTATCAATGAGACCAAGTTCCTCTGTCCCTGGTTCTCCTAGCGTGCTATGACTATAAATGAATTTAATTTCACAATCTCCACATGGAGCCAGGGGTGTTTTCTGCCTATCATACTGATACTGAGTCAAGGCAGAGATGGGTAAATGACCACTGACGTACCCAAGGACACACCAGTTAGAAGGTGACAGGAGGAGGAAGGAAAGACTGAGCATCCCTGGATTGGGTGAATTGCCATAGAGCAGCAGTATTCTTTGGTTTCATCTTTGTTATCACTGGCTAAATTCTTAATCTCCATCAATTTTTGATGAAACCATAAAAAATTATTTTTCATCACCAGAAACCCCTGTGTTAACTCACACAATGTAAAGAAGAGCATTAACTGAAGCCGTCAGTAAGAGACCACACACAATTCCCTCCCTGCTGAATGTTAACTTCAATATCAACTGGAAAGAAATTTTGACACACTTTTAAAAGTTCACACAGCTGTGTTTGCACCTCTTTCTTGCTGGAACTAGAGTCTCTCAACCACACTGGTGTAGGACGAAACCCCAAAGCCAAAGTGAAACAAGCTGAACTATGCTAAACAGAAATTCTGACTCAGAATGACCATTCAGGTTCTTGATGCAACTTTTCAACTTGAACTTTGCACCTCCTTCTGGCTGATTCAATAGGAAATGTTCCTGCATGTCCCTGTGTGATTTCAGGCTGTGGCCACACAGTTTTTGCTGACTGAAGCTGAAGCAGGGAGGTTCATCCTTCCTCATGACCACCATCAATTATTATTGCTGCCTCAATGCAATGCTCAAAGTAATCACTCTATCAAGACTGTCTGGGCTGGGAAACCTCCATTACTGAGTGTCTAAGCTAACCCAGATCATTGTGAAAGGACTTGCTCAGGGAATGTGTCTGGACAGAGACAGAAACAACAGCTCCTTTACGCAGGCCTTCATCTATCTTATTGCAATGGGGTAATTGCTTGTATTCTTGAATATTTCTTGGCTGATTATGTTAGCTGAAGATCTAGTTATTCTATGATTATCAGAAGACAATGGATATACAATCTGGGTTCTTCTTCACTTAGTTGTACAAAATAAGGAAAACAGTTAACAGACACAAATACAATAAAAACTATTCGTACATAACATTGGCACCTGGGTTTTTCCTCATCCTTTGCCCATGGTGATACCTTGACTGGCAATCCACAGTGATCAGGGAGACATCCAGCAACGGGTTGAAACGCTACAAGAAAATATAATGTGCTGCTGTTTTCTTTTAACCAAAACAGATCTGAACTCCATCCTCACACGCTAGATTCTTGGGAGCTGACTCTGGACCAATTCCTTAGCCAGCCCCCATTTTTGGCATGTGGTTGTGAAAAAGTTGCCGAAGGGAGTTGTGTCAAAGGGCTTTTACTTTGCTCTTAATGGCTCCACGTACGGTCTGAAGGAATCTGAAGCGCTCACGAAATGTGGTTTCTCCTCTGGTGTTTGCTGTTCAGCTGGCTCAGCAGCTCAACCATTTAAAACCATTGTGAGTGGATTTAGCACTTGTGAAATAATGCTGGCCTGTTCAGACCCAGAGAGGGATGGGCAAAGTCCATTGGTACAATAAAAGCCCCTCTTACCTCCTTCTCCTGTGAGGAGCCAGGGTGCAATGGAGTTTGAGGGAGAAAACTGCTCACATCCAGGTGCAGCTGCACAGATACCGGGTGAAAGAGAGATAGGCCAACCAAAATAAAAAAAGCTAACATGTTCAGAGGAAGGAATAACTTCAGTATCCCAGAAGCANAATACACCAAAGCCTCACTAATAAGTATAGGGAACAAATCACGAAGGAGAAGGAAAAAAAAGAGGAGCACAGCCCCAGAAGAGAGCTCCAGCAGGGTGTGTTCCATAAAATCACAGACTATGAACGCTAGTAAACCAGATGAGGGGAGCAGATACAGAAAGCAGAGTCCTGGACGTTTCTGTCCCCAGAAACCAGAGAAGATGGAACTCCCCACTTCCCGCTAGTCTCAGCTACTAATTATAGCAAGAGGTGTGTTTCGTCTCTGAGCTGATCTAAGCCCAATTATCCTGCTGGGACCATAAAATAAAAAGAGATAACAGGCATGCTGTAAGATCTGTGTGTTTGTGTAGAGATTTGAACTCAGGGCCAGGCTCAGACAGGCAACTCAAGAGCAGATGGCAACAGGTCTCGGTGGCTACTAATTAGATTAGCTTTTGGTTAGCGATGTTGAGTTGAGGAGCCCTCTGATTAATTTCCAAGCCCCTCTGCACTGCCTTCCCCCTGAGTTACCGAACAGGGTCAGGCTTACGGTGCTCACTTTCCTGGGCTGTGGCAAAGTGGCAGTTCTCCTGCAGGCCCCTCCCTGGGAAGGGGAACGGGCTCGGGGCTCGGCTGCGGGCCGGCGTGGTGCTGAGCTCAGGTGTTCACGGCCAGGGTGGAGCAGCGCCGTCCCAAAGCGCTTCCTCTGCCTCGCTCACACAGCCACAAACAGGGACATTATCTCTCCTGGGGGAGCAGCTGGCTCAGACGCTTGGCCAGATGCGGGGAAAGGGGTCCCTGTCATCGCCAACAGCAAAGAATGGCTAAAAAATAAAACGATGCATCACTCTGTGGCTGCAAGTGATAACAATACATTCCTCCTTATTCTGATCCAAAAGCAATTTTTTTCTTCCTTTGTTCCCCTCCCTGTGCTTTCCTGACTGATGAGAACTTGTTTCTCAGCTAGGAGCCTGGTCAGTCTGTTATTGGTGTGCCTAATGTCATTTTTATGTTCCTCCCATTTTTTTGTTTTACATATTATCAAATGACTTATGAAAAGTAAAGTTCAGCCAACTAAACCTCAAAGGAGTTATGCAAGAGCAAGTAGCACTGAGCTTTACCACAAGCCCTGTACATTAAACATGCGTGTCCATGGATTGATAAATCTGTTTATGGAGTACATTGTGGGTACACAGAGAAGCAGATAGGGCTGGTGGATGCTGTTCCCAGTGGCTATCCCTTAACCAGAAGATGCTGTCTCTAGTCCTACTCTTGACCTCTCTGAGAACCGAGGGGCAGTATCTGGCCGAGTAACTCCTCCAGCTGTATCAGTCAATTCCATACAGATGATACAATTCCATACAGATGATACATTTGTAGCCTGCACACTGACAAAGTACTTCTCTCTTGTTATCATCTGCTCAGTGGGCGTGATTGTAAGGCTGATTCAGCAGAAATGAGAGCCGTGCTTGTGGGAAGTTTGTGTCAGGACCAGCCAAACACACAGGCTGAGAGAGGCTGTGATTTACTGATCACAATCTTTGCATGGAAAGATCTGTGTCCTTCAGAGGCCCTCTTCTCCTTTTGGTGCGTTGCGAAGGGCAGGTAGGGCTCTGTGACTCCTCTCAGTTGGGCTGTAGATGATACTGGGGACCCAAAATTGTGGGAATGCTGTATCTGTTACAAAGCAGAATTCGGTCTGCCTTTTGCCCAAGGCACACGCGTTGCATACGCAGTCAATGCTAACATGTTGATACCTGTGAGCAGAGGGAAATCCACATTCTGTACTCAAGTGCTGCAGGAGCTGAGGTGGTGAGATGATGTAGGGAGGGCAGAAGATGGATCACAAGGTAAAAGTTCTTCAAAAGACCCAAGAAAACAAAACTGTTTGGTGCCAGAGTCAAAAACTGGATAGAATAATTACAATGATTTCACTAAATATTTATCTCCCTGTCAGGTAGGGATAAATATATATTAGAAGTCACTGGTCATGATAATCATATTAGTAAGTGCAAAAAAGTTTCTTGTGTGCACTTTCTCTGGTCATGCTAGCAGCAGCATCAAACAGAGTATCAGGGTGCCCAAACAGAAGCCATGAATAAGAAAAAAGAGGCAAACTGGCATTTCTTTTTGTTGGGTTTTGTTTGAGGTTTATTTTCAGGGAAAAAAAAAAGAAGGAGACTCTAATGAGTGCACAGAAAGGCACCACAAAACCCCAGGACTACTGCACAACATACTGACAGTAAAGCTGAGCTGCTCCAACAGGGGTGAGCTCTGCTGGGGGAGGCAGAAAACCAGAAAGAAAGGGTGTGATCAGAAGTGAATAAACTACAGGGATAAACTCCTCCATCATTTTGTGCTAGGTATGTGTACATGTTTCAAAGCCTAACTAAAACTGGGAGCTAATATGAGCCCTTTGTCTAAGCCCATGCCAATTAAAGACCACCACACCTGTCCTCCAAACACTGTCATCCAGTGCCCAGCCTGCCCTACACGGTCCAGGATTTTTTTTCCTCCTCCCTATGTCTTTCATCCCTCCACAAACATTTAGGATTTCATTTGGACATAGCATTTGGGCTATCCCCTTACAAGGATCCAGCTTCGGTACACAATGCACACTGGGTGAACCCCACTTGAAATCCAGGGCATTTATTCTGCATCAGTGGCTCCCACTTCTGTCCCTTGGCCATCTCGAAGGGAGAAACTAGAGGATAAACACTAGGTACAGTGACAGAGGAATCATAAGAAACTTCAGTTCCTTCTAAGTTTTGTTTTCCCACTCCAAAAACTTAAACATGTTCAGTGTCTGAATGTGAAAGCTTTCTTCAGAATGAGACTATGTTTGCAGAATCTGGGCATTCAATTGCCAGAGAAATGGCTATTCTGCTTTAATCTCCTCCCATTCCTATTCTGGCTCTGAGGTATTTGCTCCCCCAATAGAGTCTCCTAGGAAGGCCTCATTGGCTACACCCCTTTCCAAAGGTCTCTCAAAGCAACATCTACTCAGGGGATCTCTGAAAAACACAATTGTCACTACAGGGATTTGGGCCTCCCTTTAATTTCCGCCATGCTGTACTGTAGCTCCTCATTATAAAGTTAGCTCTTAAAGGTTCTTTGTCTCTGCAGGGTTGAAAGTTGCTGACTGAATGTCTGGGTCCAATTTTCCACCAGTCCTCCTTTAACTGGCCATTCTCAGCTATGCAAAGTGTTTGCATAATGCTAGAAGATCATTCACACATCAATCTTATTTTACATTTTGAACCTGTTTTGCAAAGGGGTTTAATGAGAAAGCAAAACTTAACCAGAATAATAAGTCACCAGAAAAACCCACTATCCTAATCCTCTAATGTAGAGCCAGAACAGCAGTTCTTTTCACAGAGGGAAGAGGACGGACGTTTTTCTAATCTGAGAATGTAATTCCCAGGGACAGTGTATGAGAAAACAGCAGTAATCTACAGAACACCCAGGAACAGTTGTTGAAAGATTCCCAGGGTGTTACTTTTGGCAGGACATCAGGTTCCAATAAAACCCTCTGAAAACACTAGCCTAACAACAACAATAATAACAATATTTTACACAGATGAAGAGTCTTTTATCTAAGGTTCACTGCAAATGATGAACGAGCTTCTTGAGGAGGGGTAAATGAAACTGATGCTCCATAGATACTGCCACTGATTTGGTGATGTAGAAAATAGGTTGTTGTGTACAGACTTCAGAGGGCACACAGAAAAGAGTTAACATGTAAAGGCAAGCATGGGAGCATTCTCCATGGTGAACTTACACAGGCATTGTAATGTATTTTTTAATGTTTTCAGTAAATCAACTGCTGACGTTCCACATACACAATCTGGGCACCTGCACACAAACCAGGTAATCAATGATTACACTGTGCAAATACACAGAGCACTTGGTGAGTTCATTCACACCCACTTGACTCTAATGTGAAATTCTGTGTACTGCACTTCAATTCCTTCCTGGCATGCTCTCGTATGTTTTCTGAGACCAGTCTGGGCTTTAAATGTGTATATAACTGCATGTAAGTGTGTGAAAAATTACAGACTGGAAGTAAGAGATTGGTTTAGGCTGCTTGTGAAGTGCTACAAGTTTTGGATCCAGACTATTGCTTTGCACTGTGAGCACATCTCTGCAGGGCAGCCATTCCACAGTGTGGCTACCTTTCACAAAACCTGAAATTCTGCATCACCCTGGGCCACATATGAATCTCAGCCTATATTCATATGCCATACTGTGAAGATGTTGCTTGTGGTGTCACGGTGGCAAAACCTGCAGTGAAACACAGTGTCTACTGTGTCATTAACAGTTTTTATGGCTGAATTGGATTGCATATGACTTTTTGGCATGAACATATCATCAAATGTTGCTGCCCTGACCTTACCTAATGACCTTGAGGGGACAACATATATTGAGAAAATTGGTTCCTGTCCTCAGGGTCTCTCAGATTATATTTCACATGAGGATTACATCTTGCTCTTTGTCGCCACTTTCAGAGTCAATATCACTCTTATTTCCCAGCCCAGCACTCTCCTCAGACAGCAAAAGCTGTTGAGTAGTCACTGCCCGGGGTACAGAGACACTGAAATTCCTACTCACTGCTTACATGAAGGAAATGATGAGAAACCAGTCATGTTTCCTCTGTGCCATAAGGGTAACAACAATAGCAACGGAGGTTTTGTCAAGATAGCTCGTCTAAGCAGTGACTAACAACCAGAAAGATTAGATATCAGGATGATCTAATGGCCTGCTGCTCCCAAAAGGGGGAAGCCCTGCTCCACTTCAGCCTATGACCCTTTGCTCTCTCTTTATCTCCTGCTCCCAGAGACACATCCCACCTTGCCCTTGTGCTGGAATTTGCCAAACCCTTCTCACAGACAATTCAGCTCATTAAAGCTGAAGAAAATGGTCTCTTTTCAATTTTTTTTTTTAATTTTACTCATTTTAATTTAGCTTAGTTTATTGAGCTGGATTGGCTCAGAACAGAGTCTTAGGAAAGCAAGAGAGCATAAGACACACAGCAGCAGCGTTTGCTCTAGACTCTTAGATCACCACAGCTACAAGGTGTAACCCTCAGAGCTGTACAGAGGATACTCTGTGGCTGCTAGTTTCACGTTTTTCTTATTGTTGACCATAGCTACTTTCTGAGATAATTCGGCCAAGTCAGGAAGCGGATTAGCAGAATAATTGGGGTAATTCCAAAGTTGTACTCAGAAGAGAGAATAATTCTGGCCTCTTAGAGCTGTATTATACAATACCACAAAAGAATGAAGAGGGGCAATTAGAATTGATGACACACAACTGGAATAGCTTTTATGGGCTGAACATACCAGGATGGCAAGGCATCACAGCCTTTAAGAGCTGTGTAATGCTTTACTCACTGTCAGATATACCCACATGGCTTCCCTGTGGCTTGAAACAACATCTATCACTAAGCTAAAATACAGAGAAGCTCACCAAGCACTGTGAGTCACTGCAGCATTCAAGTCCATTTTCTCTGTCCAGTTTTGCTTGCCCCAGACCTGGAGGGCACCTGGTCAGAATCCTTAAAGGACCATCAACACCAGCAGTACTGGAGTGTTTCTGCCTCCCTACAAATGCATGTGCATTTGTTCCTTTTGGCACTCAGCTCCTGTACAGAGGTGACAGATGTGGAAGCGCTGTTGTTAGACACAGGTTAAAAGTTTACAAATTGGTCTTAGCAGCTGTACTTGGAAGCTAAATTCTGAGAAAGTGAACTGCTCCCATCTTTCCAGATTCTGCTTTTGAACAGCCCTATAGTTATGGTCAGAGATTAGAGAGATTTTTGTGGTGTTAAAAGAATGTTTTGCAATTTCTTGTCCAGCCATCTGCCCTCAAAACTTAGCAGATGATTCACTAGCATTCACCTCCATTTTTTACTGAGCTAAAACTTTTATCCCCTCGGCTTCTTGTGAAGTTCCACTCTGTATCTTTTCAGAAGCAGGGCCTGTTCTAATGTGAAAGAACAAACAACGTGGGAAGCAACTCAGAATTCAGGTTTTTGAAAGCTCTCATGTTAAATTCCCTGTGAGCTCATGTGCACGTACTCACAGAGGCATTTGCACACATAAATCACCGCTTGCTTACATCTGGCACACGCAAAGAGCACGCTGCTTGGCACACTGTTCACGTGTGCTTCAACTACTGACTGCAGGCAGCTCTGCAGATAAGCTTGAAGAAGTTCCTTTGTAATCAGGGGACACAAAATCTTACTGAGCATTCTGCTGATACTCTTTATGTATCAGGCTCACTGTTGCCTGCCACTTCCTGATGAAGTTTCTGCAGCCTTGCAGCCGTGGGATTACCAAAAGAGGTGCTTTTCATTCTTGGGAAGTAGAAAAGATATTTTCACATCTCAGATGTTACTCGTTTACCTTGCTGTACCTATGAGTGATCACAATTTGACCAAGCTTCAATTTCTAGAAAAACAGCTTTGTAAAGCACCAAGTACCACCCAGACCACACCATCCTACCCAGGCTGAATAGTTTGCTGCAGTCTCACAGAAGCAGCTCACTATTTCGCTTGCATATTCAGCCCCAAATATAGAAGATATGGCCAGAGAAGTTCAAGCTAAAAATACTCATCTCATGCCATACCTAGGTTACTTTTACCACCTTGCACCAGGGTAAGTGCACATCAAGTGAATTTCTCAGAGTGGTTGGTGGAAATTCCTTTGTAGTACAACATTGATCGTATCTCTTTCAACTGTAGTTTTTTTTCCCCTGCAAGTGGGTCAGATTCCTTCTGGGTCCTAAATGACAGCTTTTGAGAAAGGAGTATTTCTTTTACTCTTAACCTGGAAATTTACAATCTGGTCAGAACTGCTTTTGAGTTATGCAAGTCCAGATCTGTACTCCTTTCATAATTGTCTGCCATGGCAACAAGAAGGGCAGCGCCATGTCTGGTCCCTCAAGCTCTGTACTTGTGCCAAAGATAACCAGTTATACTGGCATAATTAATTTTGATGCATTAATAGCACAACAGTTTTTGTCTTTACCGGCCAGAATATTTGCCAGTAGGATTTGGCAAGCATAACTTAACAAAGTTTTTTCCTCTGTTAAGAGGGAGAACAATCCCTGATTTTAAAAAACAGGAGAGGAATCCTCATTTAGGGATTAATCATCACTTTGTAACTCCTGCAAAATTCTCACTCCAGGCTCTGATTTAGTTATACACAATTGCTCTGGCTTACTAATTAAGAATAACATGGGTATTAGCCTTTCTTCTTTTAAGTTTTTAAATTGCTGATTTAAAACTTCTCTCGGTGTGAGAAGCATTGCTAAATATCTGAAGTGTAAAATAGCAAGGACATTTGCATTTCCAGCCAAACCCACAGGGGTCGGAAAGAAAGGCATGATTTACATTCAGTACCTCCGCCTATAACCTGGAGGACATCTGGAACTCTTCAACCTCCACTCTGTGAGAGAGGGACTTCTCTCCTGAGGGTACAAAGCAGATTCATAATTTGACTCTATTTGTTGTCACTGAGAGGGCTTGAGCTTGAAATTATCAATTCCCTCCTACAAATTGTGTACGAGACAAAGCAAGAAGAGCTCCAGAGACACATGAAGCTGACACTTAGAAACCCTTCCTTGGTCTTTCACGCTAGTTCCTCACAGGTATCCAGTTTTTCATCTCATGTGGGTTTTCCCAGCTATCCTGAGTCACACTCTATTTAATGTGAACGGAAATGAAAGGAAAATGGTTTCTCCATCTTATTTAAGATGGAAAAAAAACCCCAAACCTAAAAAAAAAAAAACCCCTTTCTAATTCTAAAGTAGACTTCAGTGAGTCCCACTTACTTACCAGTACCAATGAGGCTACTCTTATGGTAGGAAGAGGGTGATTTACAAGGGTCAGCCTACCACATCTGCCAGACGTTAGTCTGGTCCTTTACAAGAGGAGTTTGATAGTGCTGCTGAATGGCAGGGGCGATAACTCATCCCAGCCTGATTAAGGCAACATTTCTTCTAATAACTTGTTATTAAGAAAATATATTATTAACTTTGACTTCAGTCCTCTACAGGGATTTATTATTTTCCTGATTCCTTTGAGCCTGATTTGATAGTAGCTTTGAGTTATGAAATTTGATGCCAATTTTGATTCGGTTGCATCAATAGCCTTATTTCCCCCCCCAGAAGCTCTCTCTTTGTTCAGTCCTTTATGCTACCAAGACTTGCTAATCTCTTGGTTCCTGCAGAATTTAATAATAATAATAAAACGGCAGCACACACGATTACTTGCTGTACCAAACCAAAGCTCCCAAGAATACACGGCAACATGGAAAGCAGGCAGAGATGTGAGTAAGAGAAGATGGGTGATATGGATGATAAGCCTGGAGGCAGTGGCAGAATGAAGCCTGGGCACATGGAGCACAGGAGTAGGGGCAGGCCTGGAGGCAGCCATTAGGCAAATAAGACATTTTTTTCAACCATGTCCCCATCATGAGGGGTTCCACAGGGAGCCACGTGAGCCTTTTCCGATTGCCTTTGATGAAGGGATGCTGGAAGTAGATAGTTAAATCCTTTCAGCTGGGACATCCTCAAGACACAGTAAACATTCCCACTGGAATGATCTACTCCTTCTGGGTCCCCGGTGTCAAGACACAACAGGACGTTGACGGAACACTCGTTCTAAAGATGATTGTGGTATGTGGGGTCCTGGGGGGAAATGGTGGTGGAGCAGCATCTACTTTACTCCTCAGGAACTTTCAAACACATCTGTAAGGCTTGCACATTGCACAACCTCCTGCCACAGTAGCAGACATGGTTGGGGGTGGGGGGAGGTCTTTGGCATGGAAAGAAATGAAGAGAATGAAAACCATTTGTACTGGACACCACTATCAGATTTCACTGTGGTCTGTCTCTCTATGGGAGCCTGGATTCCCAAAGGAAAAGAACTGCCAGGAAGGTCCTTTCAGTGCATTTTTCCAGGTAGCTGCAATAATTTCTTTCATATGGAGATGTCATTTCCACAAGGAGGTGGTTTCTCAGCCAGTTCAAGATTATATTCCTGAGAGTGCAGGCTTGCAAGCTGTCCAGAGCACGAGGCAGTCCAAACGGGGCTGCCTGTTCATTTAACTGTCAAATATACAGCTAAGAAGTGCTTTCTCCATTTCCCCCTCCATTTCCAGGCGTACTCCAAGGGAGTAAATGCATTTTGAAAAGTACCCATGCTCTGTTTGCAGTAGCAGCCATCTCTTACCCCAGCTGTAGCTGGAAAAGCTGAGATCCACTGCAGTGATTTTGCTAACATTCCAGTGACCTGACTATCCACAGGGACAGGGTATTTTTGATAGCAAGCCCTTAATTCTTCGTTCTTTAGACCCAGCTGGGACACAGAGGCTGACATCATTTGACCACAAAATGTAATGCTAATCACCAAGTTTTTTGCCAAAATATAATTTGATAGCTCAACACATTGAAATCTCTTCTGGAATCAGTGTCCACTATATATGCTATTATTCACCAGTGGCATGCATTCAATGTCTCTATGCAATCGTCCAGCAGTCTTTTTTCTATGGATATATTTGCCAAGATGAAAAACAAGGAAAAATTTAAACCATTTTCAGTGTGTTTCCAACTCTTGGACTATGTTTTCTGAACCACATTGTTGAGTTGTGATCTAAATTGATGAATATTCTCCTGAGCAGCTGCTATTCAAAGAGTTATTCTCCATTTTCTTTTTTGATTATGATCTGTAAACCACTGAACATGAGCATTATCAGGTGGGACTACACATGTGGACAATCTGGGTTCATTACAAAGCAGGTCATAAGGGAAGTTACTTCTTCCCCTCTAGTCTGGAATGATTTTATAGTCTTTTTTGGAATGAAGAGTTCTCTTTAAACAAAAAAAAAAAAAAATTGCATATTTTCAAATACATGCTGGTGTTGCTATTGCCAGTTTGACAACTGTGACATACGAACATTTCACAGGAAATTTGGAGGTTTTTTGGGTTTGTATTTTTTTCCCCCAGGCAGCTGAGAATCCTGAAAGAGCTGCTGATGAAATATTGAACAAGTGTTGTTAACATCTACTTGCAGCAATATAACAGCTCAGCTATAAGTTTTGGTCAGAATAAAATCTTGATATGGAATAGTTTTCCACTGGAAAAAATTCCAATGAATCTTTTTGAAACAGTGTTGAGAACACCAAAATTTGTGACATTTTTCCATCTAAATGTTTCAGAATGAAACATTTAATCTTTTCACTTTGAAATAGCTCTTTATTTTGTATTTGACTGACCAGGTATTTTATGTCACAAAACATTTTAAATATTTTTGGAGTAGCTGAAACATTTCCTCTCAACAAAATATAGGATATTTTTCCCCTTTAACTTTTCTTTCCCAGACAATTTTGAAGCACTTAGCATCATCCTTCCAGATCAGAACAAAGTGAAGTGGATGTAACCCAGTAATGAGTGCACTCTCCTCTGGATCTGAGCCATGCAAGGTCTGGATCAGTTACAGCTTTCTGCTGAAAAGCTTGGCTCCTCACCTCAGGCTGCAGGGACTCACATGATCAGCTTTGGACATTCTCTAGTTAAGGCTTCAGTGTCAGGGCATTGGCTGTCACAACAGCATCTATATTCCCTGGATTCTGAAATTCTAGTACTGCAAGACCCACTGAGTGTGTGGTCTTAGTAAACACAGAGGAAATTCCAAACTCTGCAGCAAGATATCTTGAACAAACACTTTGTGCCTATAACACACTGATTAATAAAATAGGGGAGTTCAGGTTTTATGAGACTCTTGTGTGGAGGACTGAGATTTTCTGCATAAAACATTGCCCTTTCTTGATCTTGAAAAGAATAGGAAGATCTGAACATGGTCAGTTATCTACTGTGTTTGATACAATATTGATTGTATGATGCAAGTTTTTTCCAGCTGAACAGAAGAGTTTTAACAACACTACAAGAAATTCAGTGATGGTTGCTAGAGCATATAATTGAGGCTGTTACAGGTAAACACCAACTAGAGTTGGGTATTTACAAGCTAAAACCAGCTACTACCCACACTGCTTCAGCACATCCTGACAATCAGGCCCTTTCTAACCTGTTCTCAAAAGGTTTACCTCTTCAAAGAATCAGAGAAGAGTTGGGGTTGGAATCCCCCCTGCCACAGGGAGGGACTCATTCCACTAGACCAGGTTGTATCCAGCCTGGCCTTGATCATTTCCAGGGATGGGGAGTCCACAAACCCTCTGGCCAACCTGTTCCAGCACCTCACCACCCCTATCATCAAGAATTTCTTCCCAATATCTACTGTAAACCTGTTCTCCTTCAGCTTAAGGCCCTTCACCCTTGTTCTGTCCCTGCGTGCCCATAGAAAACATCCTTCTCCCACTCTCTGACAGGCCCCTTTTAGGCACAGGAAAGTGCTCCAAGCCTTACCCAGAGCCTTCTCTTCTCCAGGCTGAACAACCTCAACTCTCCCAACCTGTTTCCATAGGAGAGGAGCTCCCTCTGATCAACTCAGTGGCCTCCTCTGGGCTTGTTCCAGCAGGTCAACACCTTTCTCATGCAGGGGGCCCGGAGCTGGGTGCAGTGCTCCAGGTGGGCTCTCACAGGAGCACTGATGCATTGCTTCACCTGGCTGCAAGGCAGAAGAGTGAAGCAGAGAAGTGTTGAAGCTCAGGATTTGACTCAGGCAGTGGCCATGCCTCTGCCACCGCGCTGTGGTGTTACTCCCAGCTCCGCAGGTATCTCTGTAGGTGTTTGCCATGCACAGGCTGCCCGGGCAGGCTTAGCTGCAGCACAGCAGGCAGATGTGTTTTGTTAAGTAACCATGACAGGAAAAGACAAATCAAGCAGATCCTTCAGGTGGTTCACTACCCACCCAGCTTGTCACGCAGCTGCAGTAGTGTGAGTACAGCTCCACGGCCTTTTCAAGGGACATAAACCCAGTTAAGCTTTGCATAATCCTGTGACCCACCCTCTACATCTTTGGGCTTTCATTATAGCTAGCTGAACCCACTCGACAAAAGAAACTTTTGATGTCAGGACACAACCAGATCTGAAAGGTGCACTGCCTTTACTGTCTATTTAACACTGCAATTTATAGTCTTTTAAAGACATGCTAGATTATTTATGGAGAGGAAACTAATAAAAGATACAGATATATGGCAGAGATTTTAGAATGTGTGCTGTTCTCTGGCAGGAAGCTATGTAAAAGCAGAGAAGTCACTGCAGGGAAAATACAGCTTCTCTAAAAAAAAAATCCAGTATTAAGGGAAATGTACTTTGTCATCATCACATGGCAAGGTCCTTATAAACACCCTTGATTTTGGAATCTCTTAAATTTACACCTTTTGGCATCGATATCCTGATCCCACATATCTGTTTGAACAAAGATGATAAAGAGGTTACTTGATTAAACTGAAGAATTGGCCAAGTCTAACTTTACCTGCAGTGTAAAAGGTTGCTAGAATTGCTGCTATATCAGCAGGAAACCTGACTCAGTTTTACCAGTGTACAGCAAGACGTTTCAAAAGTTTAGGAAGAGAAACAGATACTCAGGAGTCCTTGGGGATCACTGAATTATTCAGTGTTGCTTTCTGAGTGAGGCTGATGCTGCACCACTTGGCTGCTTCTGTACCAAATCCAGTAACTGGTATTTGACTGGAGCATATGAAGGTGCCACATCTTGATTTAAAGATTAAAGATTTCAAGAGATGGAGAATTTACCCCCTGTCTTGGCAAGTTATCTCCCTGCCTTCATTTTCAATTTAAACTTAACCTCAATTCAGCTTCCTGTTCGAGGGAGGTTTGTATGCATTCTCCAGCAGTGTTACAAAATCGGTTTAGTACCCGGCACTTATTAAATCTGAATTAACTTTTCTTTCAAGCAGGACAGCTGGATCTCTTTCAGTTTCCCATCACAAGGCATTTTATAACATCTTCATAATTTGTATGGCTTTCCTTTCTGTGCACTCTCCAGATTTTACTGGTTTCTCAGCTGTGATCAAGTTTCTCATGTCATTGTGATATGAAGCAAATTAAACTTACGAACACAGCTCAGCTCCTGTCATCACTGTAGAACTGCGATGTCCCACAGCAAGCTCATGCTCAGTGCTATTTCCATGAGGATCCTTAAATGCATTTCTGAAACTGCCATCCAGTTGGATGGTTCTTAATGCTCATAAGCTGTGTTTCACTTGTATTGTACCTAGCAATTATTAGAAAGACCAGATATGAAAAATGGTTGCAGTAACCCTCATTATTTCATGCCATATCAATGCAAACTGGGCTGGCAAAATTACCTGGCATATGGCCCTGTTGATTAGAATCGAGTTACTCATTCATACTGGCTCAGCCGGGGCTGGTTTCACTTTGTGACACACAAAGCTAAGTGATCCCCTCTTGCCTCCCCAATCTCCACAAATAAACATGAATAGATTTTTGTTAAACAGCATTAGTTTCACTTGCTCCCTTAGCCATATTGGCAGCCCCACGGCCCACATGCCCTCTGCCACAGGCTGCCTCTCACACACTATTCTCCAGGCCTGCAAGGGTCTTGTATAACACTTATTTTAAGCCAGCTCTGGGCTCAAGAAATGACACAGATAAAAATACTGAACTGCCTCAGCAGCAGTCAACACGTCAATCCTAGTTTGGGTGGCTCCATCTCTAGCACTCAACATCTGTGCCAAAGCCAGCTATAGCACCGACTAATTCTGGCCAACAGAGCACATCAGTGGGGCTCGTAAGGGGCTGCAAAGGGCAATAAATCTGACAGGGTATCATTTAACACAATGAATAGCCTCAAATAATATTTTCTGAAACAAAAAAAAAAAAGAAAGCCCAAAAAGCCAAACCTCACTTTATAGTGGGCACAATATTTTCTATTCCCTTTCCTGCTCTGCTAGTTGAATCCCATATCAAACTTTCTCATTATTTGCCCTCTGCAGTCAAAGAAGCTGAGCCAGGATTACCGAGGCCATCTTGCTTTGCCTCTGAGGTAACTCTCTGCTAGACTCAAAAGGTTCCTTGTTGCTCAAAGACTTATTAAAAGTTAGTAAGAGAAAGCTGTGCACCTCACACAGCTCTTTTTTTTATCTGTTGCTGTTGAGGCATGCTGGGGTTTATTTTTTTATTCTTTATGGCTGCTGGTTTTCATCTTTCGTGGCTATTTGTGAGGGCTGGAAAGTATTTCTGTATTCCCATGATGCTTTCTTACGTTGTCCTGATTCTCTTTAAACACAAAAGAGAACTACTGAGTATTTCTGCTGTTCCTGAATCATTAAGACTTCCACCATCTTCTGCTAAGCAAGCGAGCCACACTATTGTTAGAAAATACTCTATTGCTGTTACCCTTTAAAATGCCTTACTGTCCTTAGGCTGCAAGGTAGAGGTTTCTTTTGCTCCCTTTCAAGTCTTTCCCTTCTTTATATTTCCACAGCCTCTAATTTACATAATTGATGCCTCCTTCCTCTTTCTTCTCCTCTTCCCCATTTATCTGATATGTTTTTAATAGCTGCCTTTACTTCCTCGCTTAGTAAGGACGTGCCACTAACCAAAGATGTCCTTGCTCACAATTGTGAAATTGTGGTTTTTAGTCATCTAGTAAAGTTTCCTAGAGTAATTTCCAGTTTCCATTCACATTTTCCTGTATGGATCTCGCAACTTCTGCCCAAGCTTCTCTTCCAAAACTCATTCATTCATCATTTTCTTGGTTGCTGTGCAAAATAGGCCACGGGGAGCATCAGGCACAAGACTAGATGGAGATGTAGAAAGCAGGCTAGAAAGTAAATCTTGTGTCTTTCCTTAGACAAGTTAGAAGATGGAAAGTGCTCCATTTAACATCCTAACAAGAAAAAATGAGATTATATTCAATGTCTCTTCAGAATATGCTGGACTAGGGTTCAGGTCCTGTTCTCATTCACTCTAATTACAGAGTCATTACCAGGAATTACTAAGCTTGAACAGGCAGTCTCTTTTCTAGGAATTAACCAGCTCCACTCAGTTTGAAAATTATTGGAAATATGTTTTAGGCATTATTACCAAAGAAAAGAGAGGCTACTGGGAAAATGAGATTAAAAAGTCTAGAAGTTTAAATAAGCACTGAAATACCAAGTACTTACTTACTTACTCATTCCTATTAAACTTTTCAGAAGCTTGTGCTTTATTAACAGCAGTGATAATTAAATGTGCTGTTAGTCCAGCTGTGTTGCACTGGGAAGTCCTGGGGGAAAACACTAAGGCACAGCACTAGCTTCCCAGATTTTTAGGAGTGCCTTGATGAAAGACAGAAAATGCGGAGTGTCCCTTAAAAAAAGGAGAACAGATGAATGAAGTTGCCTCACTGATGCTCCTCCTTCCTGTTACGTGCTGGGTTTGAGAATTCTAGGGAAGCAAAGGACAAGCATACGTGATGATGCAGAAGTTTACCAGAGCTGAAAGGACTAATGATTATGAAATTAGAGTCTTGATTACAACCGAGCACTGATTAAGCAAAAATGTGGTAGGAATATAAAGCTAATTCTTGATAGACTTTTTTTTCTGTTTGAGGGCAAGTACGATAACACACAACAAAAGGAGCATCCAGCTATGAATAAGCACAAGTACTAAATGGCTTCTCTGGTTTTGTTTTCTGGATGGTGGGGATTTTTTGTTTGTTTGGGTTTTTTCTCCTTTTTTTTCCCTCCTTAAATCAAGCTGTCTGCAATAGCATGAGGGAAGAGATAAGAAGGAAGAGAGCTTTTGGGAAAACAGTCTTCCTAATAAACATTATAGAAACTTTGCTCCAACATCATAGCTACTTACTTGATTTTAATGCTGCTATTTGTAGGGAAATAAAATAGTGCACAAAACAGGTAAAAATGGCTAGTGGCCAGGAAAAATTAAAAACTGCAGAAGGAATCAAGGATTTGGGGTATGCAGTAAACATGGATCTGCCAAGAGGAAAATGACAACTGTCAACCTCAGGGAAAGACTTCTTCATCCCAGGCATGCTTCTGTTACTTCAGGCCACATAACTGATGCAAGGGCTGAGTTTTGTGTTTCATGTATAATGCATCAGGAGAAGTAATTCCAGTGCAGGAATAAAAAAGTTGATTGTTTTCCATCAACTCAGCCTCCTTTCTTAGCTCATTTTCAAGTTTTAAATCTCTTTCCAGACTAAAACAACACCCACACAGTCCTATCCCCACTGGACTTCAATTTAGTTATCTTGGAAACATGATGATGAAATGGTACTGCAACTATTTCTCAGTTATGGTGAAACCAAGAAAGTTTTATGAAAAAAAAAAAAAAAAGGTTTAACTGGGGCAGAGAACAGAACTAGCTACTAAATATTTTACTACAGAAAGAGATCTGGAACATACACAGTTTGGTGCAGCAGATTTGGTTTTTTGTGCTACTGGCAATTCTTTTTTAAAAATTAGGTCACTTTTTTAAGGAAACATTAGTAACTGGCATATGTGGAGATGATACACTGCAGCTTGAAAGGAAAGTGCTTTTTAACAGTAGCATTTCCCATCCGACATCTATTGTTTTTCGGCATACAACAGAAGATTTGTCAAATTGGAGTGGCTGTATTTAGTCTCGTGTTTACACTTCTCTACAGCTGAATGCTAAATTAGAGTCATCACATTGTCATAATTCTCTAAGCTTAGCTGGTTTTGGTTTTTTCTACTCACTGTTCCTTTACACATTCCTTCAAATCATGGGAAAATTTACTTTGAACATAACTATTCGACTTTTTTCTGGGAAAGACTGTCTTCTACTTCAGAAATACAAAGCTAGAGAGATACAGATGTATCTATGCAAGGTGTATCTATTGGTTCTCATAAACCAAAAAACCAAGAGCAGGTACTGTGGCTGACTGTAGAACACTTGTTCTCTACCCAGTCTAAATAGATTTATCCTTATTTAACCTTTGACATCCATCTCTAAAACACACCTTTGAGGTCTCTAAGAAAAAAATAAATCTCTCTGATGGTGGTCAAACGTTGCAGTATGTTGCTCAGAGAGGTTTTGGAGACTCCCACTGTTCAACACCTCAGTGATATAACCCAGAGGAACTTCAGGTATCTCCACACTTGGCCGGGTTTGAGCAGAGGGTTGGACCCAAAGACCTCCAAAGGTGACTGTTTGCTTTAGTACCAGGAGCAGCAGTGAATCACATCTCCAGCGAGCTCCACTGGCAAGTGTAAAGTGGTGCTGGGATCAGGCACTCTGGCTGCACTGCTGGTGGTGCCTGGAAGCTTCACTTCCAGGATGACCCTGAAGCTTGGCAAGGTCAGGACTAGGAGCACAAGTGCAGGGAGAGCTCATGTGGAAGGCAGTGCTGATGGATGCCGGTGCTGAAAGCTTCAAATATGCATGCTGCTGCTCTGAGGGGAGGATTGCTCTTCCACGAGACTGGCCACGGAGGCAGCTTCCCCTTGACAGAAATACTGTTCTTGAGAACGTGAAATAATTATGAGATGAATATGAATTGAAAGTGCACTTCCTCTTGACCTACTTCCCAGGCAGGGAAGCACAGCTTGATGCCCTCCTGTTTGGAGAGGTAAAATTATCTCTGCATTCCCCAGGCTCCACACAAGCCTCTATTGTTTGGTACCAACCACATGGCTCATTATCATGCCTGCTACGCAGTCTCTCATAATGATTTCCTTCCCTCTCCTGTCAACACCCAGCTGACTGACCAAACTGGTTTCTGGGCAGAGAAGTGGACCTGTTTACCCCGTCAATAAATACACCTCCTTCTTGTTTGTACTGTGAAGGTAAACATGCCCAATGACAGTGTGAGCTGGCCTTGGGAAAGTGGCTGGTCATTCCGAGGTGCTGCAGGGCTACAGGCATCACATTCCTCCCCTGTTAGGCGAACTGACCTTTCCTGCTCACAAGGCTGTAGGACACATCTCTTTACTCCACCACAAAATCAATTACATGTTCCATTAACGCCAGTGGAGTCTGGCTGGGCCCTGAGCCTCCATGGATACATCCTGCAGCAGCTCAAGGGTTAGTGCAGGACAGTGGTGCCACTTCTGTGACAATCTCCTGGCATGAAGGATGTAAGATCCAGAAATAGAGCTTTTGACACAGGGGCCTTCCTGTCTCTTCAGAGAGGTCTGTGGCTCTTGTTCAGGGGTCTAAGAAGTACAGAGGATGCCCCAGCACAGCTCTTGCTGGCATTTCAAAGTCATCAACTGTGCTGGCACTCCATGGTTCTTTCATCAAAAATAACTGTTTGAAAGGGGAGAAGCTGCTGGGATTTTCTGCCCTGGATACGCTTCACCACCCCCCCCAGAAAAAAAGAATCAGTTCATGGGGTTTTTTAGGTAATTTATGATGTCTTGCTATACCAAGTTGTACTGGAAGCAGTAGAGAGCAAGGTGTCACTAAATGATTGCTTAGGTAATCCATAACCTGAATAAACCACACGGAGAGGGGTGATAGGATGGTGCATAAACTGCCAGAACAGAATGTCCATCCCAGCTTCCCAGGCAGAAGGCTGTAGGTCACAGTGAGGAAAACTTTTGCTAGGAAAGAACCTGATCATGGATTGTGTTTTTTTCACATGCACATGACACCAAAGATAATAGCTTTTTCTGCAAACTTCACCCAGGATGAATTGTGAATCAGGGTACGTGAATCACCTGCCAAACCCTCCAGTGCGTCAGTGATAAGAGAATACAAATTCAAAAGTGCAGGTGCCATAGCAGCAGCTGGAGCAGAGCTGACAGCACAGCTAGAGACAAGGACCATTCCTGAATTCTTCCCTGGCCACAGTTTGAATGTTTCATCTCACTTCCCACGCTGAGATGTGACACATCTGAGCGATGTGACCTCTATGACAGATCTGGATGTCCATCTGAGCTCTCTTGGCTTGTCAGCAGTGATAATTTCATTCATTTGGGCATCCACAGCTGCTGCTATAATCTCAGACATTACTAACTAATCTCAAAACTGCCAGGTGTGTCCAACAACCAAGTTGTAGTTGCAGCTTTATCTTATCTCAGAGTGGGTGTGCATGGTTTTGGGGAATTTTTTTTCCCTCCAATGTACTGATGCAACATTCTTCCTCCAGAAGACAATTCTGTTATCAGCAAGGATACTGAACAGGGAAACTCCTTGTTTGAGATTAATTCAAGGAAACTGATTCAAAGGCATTGTTTTGCTTGTCAAAGCGAGCACAGCTTCAGCTGAACTGGGCTCTGATTCTCTTAATTTATTTTTACAGTCTAATTAAATTAATCTTAATTAATTAATTACACTAGAGAAGATTGCCTCAAATCCACACAAATGCTGAAAGTGTGCCAAATCCAAAGCCAATAGGAGTTATTAATCAGCGCCCTTGGACAGACAGCCACACCCCCCGGCTGCCCACTGAATTCCAGCTCCTCTTTCCCACAGCGGGTCAGTGGAACTTTCTTCCCCACAGCTTTCAGGAGGAACTCGCTGGCCATCGAGTCAGGCACACATCAAACAGGTCCCTGGCTGAAAGTAATTGCAGGCAAGGGGCCACTCCACAGCCATTTGCTTAAGTGTTGCTTTGGCTTCCCCGATGCAAAGCACTTCCTGTGACACTTCACAAACATCAGCATAATGAAGCTTGGAGTTTATTTCCATCCACCTCCTTTCAGGTGACTAGTAAGGCCTCAGACAGTACAATTTTTCAGAGAGCAGTGTTTTCCTGCGCTGTTGCCTGGAACAGCTGCCTGAGCAAGGTATTGTGGCTGAGAAGCTCCCACTGGTTATACCAGAAGTTCCAGCCCTGTTAGGGTCATTAAAAGGACCAACATTTAGCTTAAAGCTCAGGGGAGACCACTGTTAATTTTGAAGTGGGAGATTTATAAATCAGTTATTGCTTCCACGAGTGTGGAATGCTGGATGGGTAAGAGCAACAAGAGACAAACCCATCCAGGACACCTTGGCTCCCCTGGCCGGGCAGGAAGCAGGCACCAGGTGCCCGATTCCCCTCCCCACACATCTGCAGAGCCTTCTCACAGGCACAGCTCCAGCCACACGAGCTTTCTTAGTGACCCCTGAACGCTTCCTAACTCATTTCTATTCAGCAGCCTAGAAAGCCCTCAGCACTTCTGGAAGCATCAAGCACCATCCCCTGGCTCACCTGAACAGTCTAATCTTGAGATGTGGTACCCTGAGCCTTTTTGTCTAGGACTATAGGGTAGAAAGTGATGGTGCAGGTTCCTTTTCCTGCCGGATCTGAGACAAGCAGACCCTCAGCATTTAAGGCTGTACAGGAACGCTTCTTTCACAGCACAATTGCTCTAAATCATTGCTTTAAAAACTGAAAGAAGAGAATGAAGTTTTGCTTGCTTACATTCTGTGCACTGTCAGCAAGTGAGGTTGCACAGAATTTAGGTTAAGGCCACTTTTATTTCTAAACCACTCTCTAATCTGATCTTTAATATTCCTTTTACATAAAGCTGAACAGCCACAGCATCAACTGCATGAGAAACTGAGCCCAAAACATAAAACCTCTCCAAGCCCTACTGCAGTGTCCTTCCTGCAGTGCAGGAAAGAAAAATTGAAGACTTCAGGGGGCTAAAATTGACATTCAGGACATGTAGTGTTAAAGCAGGAGTGAAAGTTTTAACTGAGGAGAAATTTTACAGGAAGAATGTCACGTAGATTGTATCCAGCATTCAAAGGAACACAATCTAGGGCTACAATAACCACTAAAAAAATACATCAAATTTAGTAAGGGCCAGTTTTACATGCATGACCAACTTCTGAAGTAGCTCTTTACAGAGTTCCCCTCCCAAGCTTTGTGGTAAACATTATTCACTGCTACCTTCCAGTCACAACTTAGTCCAGGGTCTTCAGTATTATTTAAAATGCAATACAAAAGCATGAAATTATAACAAAATTAAAATTTAGTAGATAATTAGTAGAAGGAAAACAAGAGAGAGAGAGCTCTACAGTTGTTGCATTTCTTTTACTGTATGGAGACTTCCAGCACTATCTTAAATGAGTTTTATTAGCATCTTTGAAGACCAGAGAACTATGGTTTCTGAACCTTTGCCCTTAAACCTCAATCCCTGCTGTGCAGCTGCTCGGAGAGGTTTCCAAATTATTCAATGCACTTTGGCAATACCTCCCAACCTAGAATGCCTGTCTGGAAGGCATATAACTCTTTTTTAGTCATAGTCATATCCAAATTCATAATCCACTGGAAAAAATTGTTAGCATATTAGCAGAGGCACAGGATAACAAAGTATCTTAATGGCGATGCTTTCAGGGCCACACTCTTGGAGTATAATTTAATTTAACACCGTGAACTTAGGCTGAGATGACCAAAGATAAATGTTTTAATTGTTTAACTCCCACTCAACTCAGTGGAAGTTGGACAGGGAAGTCCAACTACCATTTTTCCAAAGGGGGAGATATCACTGCCCACCAGCTGTTTCACTTCTGATCCCTGCCCAACCGTAATTCACAATTTATGTTTAAAGTACTGATACAACAGTGACCATTTTTATAACCCATTAAATCACTGCCCTGAGCTTAGCATGCCTAACTCTTACAGCACCATCAAGCTGGACTGGAGGATGGGAAGAAAAAGCAAAACCAACCTCATCCTACGAATCCTTCTGTCAATATAGCAAGCTATAAACCCAAACAACAGAATGACCCCACCCTTGAAAGAGCTCCAGGAAGACAAGGAGAAGCCAAAATTAATATTTTTAATTACCAAGGAAAACCTTCCATTCTACAACCACCTTAAACCTCCCCCATGAGCTTTACTGTACTATACCCTAAGGCAGGGCCTTGGCCCAGCCTTCAAATTATTGAACTCGTATAAAGCAACACGGCACTGGGTCCGCTAATTTCAGATTTTCCTTCTGCATCCAGGGGTTTGAGTACACCTTGTGTTGCATCTTTCCTTTGCTCTGAACACAGGAAGGGCTCCCTTGGTGACCCAGCTAACAGTTAATATGCCAACAATTAACATCCAACCATTTATCTAAACAAGTAATTCTCCCCCCCTGGTTTTTTTTTTAGCTTACTAGTCTATTCTCATATCTCCAGTTGTACAAACTAGAAGCCTTTTTCTTTTTGTGTGTGTGCCTTTTGATGTGAGGCAATTCCATCTCAAGGCTTTGTCTGCTCCAGGTTTCTGTCTCATATGGCCAAAAATACAGGTTCTGGCACAAAACCCCATCTGGATTTTCCTGTTGGTTCAGAGTCACGTCATTTCAGCTAACAGCAGCAAGAAACCTGAACATTTCCTGTGCACTATCGTCCCCAAAACAATGTCTGTCTCCCCCCAAACAAAAGACACTGAACGTACCAATGAAAGAGGAAAATTGGAAAGGAAGAGGCGGAGTGGGGGAGTTTGTGGTTCCAACAATGAGCAAGGACTCAGCAAGCTGCAGTCTGAAGGAAAGGAGGTAATGCTGCATCTGTCAGAAAACTGGATCAGATTCTGGGTTGCTTCTGTTGCAGGCTGCCTGTGTGCTCCTAAGCAAGTTTGTGCCTGTCATAACAGGACACCCATGAAGTGATGAGGTGTCTGGGTGCCACTTGATCCTGAAAATAGAAGCAGCCCCTCCTTGTGGGACATATCCCTGCCTCTGCAACTGAGGCAACTCCTTCTTGACCTGCACTGCAGTGGCAATTCCTCCTGAGAGATGAGAGGAGCAAAGAGCTCTCATATTGACCACCTCAACTGCTTACAGGCGCGGAGTGACAAAAGCTCAGCCTCAGCTGCTCAGAAGGGAGCAGCTCTAGGCCCCCAAGGCATTTCCCTGGGTGTTTTCCATTGCTTTGTAACTCTGAACCTGTCAGTGCTTCCCACCAGACTGGCAGACCCTTCCAGAGCTACCACTGACACGTCCAAGAGCTGTCTTGCATAGAGGAGCTCTCTCTCAGTTACCTTTTGGGAATGCCTGAGGAGGAGACCTCTCTGTGGCAGATGCCCACAGCCCGTGGTGCGTGTGGCACACGCACGTGAGAGACCAGAACCCCGAGTCCCACTGCTTATGGATGCAGTGGATCAGCTCTGTCAAAACTCTCAGCCACGTTCTTCCCTCTTCCCACCTGGATTCCCACAGCTTCCTTTCTGTGGAGAGCCCCTAGCACTCAGAGGGCAGGTAAAGCTTAAAATGTGCAGCTGAATCTGAGCTCCGATGCCTTGGAGTGAGGTTTACCTGGGAAATGTGCAAGATGTCAACCACCCTGGGAATGAGAAAATCACCTACCTGATTTCAGCAGCTTCAGGGGCTCCCCTGCATGATGGACTCAGTCCAGGTGGATTAAGCGCACAACACAGGAACAGACTGCACTTCTCCAGGAGATCTCACCCATCTCTCTCCCCCTACACATCGCCCACATGAGGATTCACGCTAATTTACGGGTAGGGAAAGCTAAAATCCAGAGAGAGCAACCAGGATGCCCTGAGCCACGTGGCAAAGGACAGATTAACCCTGGGCTACCTCACATGAAAAGCAGCATCAGGCCAGGGCTGGAGCAGTTCTAAATACAGAGTTACAGGTCACGAGGGACCATTGCTATGCGCTTGTCCCATTCTGAGATTTTTCTCTTCCCCTTCTCAAACATCTGCTACAAACCACAGTCAGAGGGGAACTGGACCTTTGGTCTGATCCAGTGCAGCTGTTACTATGTTCCCTCAGTTTTAGAAATCAACCTGACCCCTCAACACTGGATACGAACATGCTTAGACTTGGAAGGAGTTCAGTTTTAGGACCTTGCTTTATGAATGTTTTGTATTAAAATGATTTATATGAACACATTTGCTCTTTGGATCTGGCAGCAGCCTGCGATCAGACCCAGCTTTTCTTAATATTTTGGGCCACAAGCCATCCAGCTTGGGGATTTATTCATCTTAACGTGTTTAGCTTTGTAAGCACAATGCAGTAGTTACTGTTGTGCCTCCCGGCTGCTCTTCCATTTTTTATAAACTCATTTTTCTCTGCTAACCTACTTTGAATTTTTTCTTCTAAAGCTGTTTTTACTCCTCCCCTGCCCCTTTTCTTTTTACTCTTCCCCTGCCCCTTTTTTTTCTTCCTCCCCCAAAACACTGGGATAAAACACTAGTGACTTGAATAGGCTCCAGCTTCTATATCCTGACTTTGGAAATAATTGTTCCCACTAATCCTTTTGAGTGCACTCCCAATTCCATATATTCAAAGAGCTGTCCCCCACACACATAAACACACCCGATTGCTTCTGTTCAACAGAGATCATGCATCAGCACATTGTAGTTGCTGGTGCCAAGCAGTTCTTGAGCCCCAGACTCCCAAGCTGCTCCTGAGCTATGGATGGAGGCTCCTCCACCACTGTCACCACCCTTCCCGCCTTGTCCTCACCCCAGCTACCTGGAAAAGAAAAATTATCTTGTATTCCAGGTCAGCCCTGCAGCCTGCCAGTCGATTCCTGGATCCCTTCAATTCAGTACCACAAATACACTTAACGAGGGAGTTTAATATAGATTTGGTAAGACAGTTATTTGAGTGATACATAATTTATGTTGCCCTGTAGCACAGGAAGCCCTGAGTGGCGTCAGAGCCAACAGATTCAAGGAACTTGCCAGACAGCAGCACAGAGTGCCAAAGGGGGAGCGCAGTGGGAGAGAACAAGGAGACAGCAACCCAGGAGGAGGTGCACGAAGCAGAGGAGCTTGATGGCAGGAAAAAGCGTGAAAGACAGACAAGGTAAAAGGCAGAGGGCGAGAAAGGAATGGAAAAGGCGAGGATAAAGGAAGAGAGGAGGAGCTCATGTGAGGATGCAGACGGGCAGAGAGAGGGTCTGCGGGATGAATAAGAGATGAGGAGAAGCACGGCAAGGCAGAAACAAGGAGCGGAGCACGCACACGCGATGCGACAAGCAGGTCTCTGCAGGCTGCGGGTGCCGCAGCCGGGCGGGGAGCGGAGCCCGCTCCGTGTCAGCCGCAGGGCAAGGGCACGGAGAGGCGCTCGCCCTCCCGGGGCTCCGCTGGCCCGAGCCTCACCCCGCTCCCCGCCAGCCAGGGGCCGCCCGGCTCCCATCGCTGCGTGAGGCAGCCCCTGGGCTGGGCAAACCGGACAGGCTCTGCTGGCAGCCTCGCCCAGCTGCACTCTCACCCCTGAGTGACTGTGGTGCCCTGCTCTGGCACCCCTCGGCTCAAGGGCGAGCGTCCTAAAATGCTGCCCTGTGGTGACATCTCTGCCCAAGAGACCTCACCACGTTTGCCTGCAGGTATGAGATGAGACACGGGAGGCAGACAAAGCAAATGGAGAGACCAGAGAACACAAACAGTGCTTGTCAAGCCCACGGAATCTGTGCCTGCCACTTGCCCAGGCTTCCACTTCTGAAAAGGCACTGGCTCCCAGCTCCTGGAAGTCACTTTTTGGCTGGAGACCTCTCATGCAAACAGTTGGTCAATGAGCTCTCTGTTAAACTCAGCAGTGACCTGTCACAGAAGTGTAAGGACACCTCAGAGAGAGATCTCCATCAGGACCAGTGTGGTATATGGGGAGAGATACTAGGAAAGCATGTCTGATTTATGTTCTGGGATTTATGCAACATGAACTGAAGGCAACACAACACTTGGCTCCGAACAGGACCCCTAGTGAGCAGAACAGATGGCTATATTAAAAGGAAAAGACCCTAAGCACAACTGGACTAGCCAAGAGCCTCCACAGAGGCTGAGGAGGGGGGACTGGCCCTGAACAGTCAGTTTTCCTCCTGCCTGCAATACCCACGATAAGGTTTACTATTACTTCTGTTTATGGAAAGCAGCCAGGATACTTGCTGTGCCAAGCTGGAGGAAAACAGGCTTTGCCTCACCACGTTCACAATACAGTTAGCACTGACCGAAGTGCTCCTTGTGTGTCCCTTCTCTCGCACACGTGTGGCTGTGCACAGACCTCCTTCCTCACCCACGAGCTGACACGAGAAACTCTGCCAGGGAATCCCAGCCCATCAGGCGAGCTGGTGTTCGGTCATCGCCGCTCTTCCCAGTGCTGCTGCTCTCTGTGCCTGGCCATCTAGGCTAAAAATATTAAAATCTGCTCCCTTCATCCCAAAGTGAAGTGGTCAGGAGCTGCAGGGAGTGAGCTTCCCAGGTAAAGGAGAGCAGCCAGTAACTGTGCCCTTGGAAGCAGAAGCATTGACTGGGAGCCAGGCCTTTAATCCCTCTGCTCTCTGCCCACAGAAAGGGGACGGTGCTCCTCTCCTGCCTTGCAAGACGATGATGACTGTCAGTGTGCTCTAACCTTCCTCAGCCAGCGCTTACAAAGCATTTCTGAAGCTGCCGACTGGCCGGTGCTGGGGAAACATTCCCTGGGTTTTCCCTGGTGCCTGATGCTGTGCGTGGCTGGCTGCTCATGGGCCGGGATCCCCGCGGTGGCTGTCTCTGAGCTGTCCCCTCTGAGTGCACGGCCTACATTTGTGTCTGTTTTCTTTGGCACTCTCCAGCATTTCCCTCGGGAGTGATGGCCAGTAACACAGCTCCTACTCAGACACTGCTCTCTGACAGAGCGCTCCCATAAAGATTGTCATTCTCATACTTGCGAGCCTCACGCTGTTCCACTGCCTCTTTCAGGCTGTTCTCCCTGGGGATAGGGTCACAAAACCCACAAAGTACGCAGAGATTTGCAATTAGATCTGCTCTCAATTTTTTTTCCCCCCCTAATCTGAAAAATGTGACAAGTAAACTGCAGGTTTTGTAGAAATTGTCCAAGAAAATTTAGAAAATCTTTGTGCTTCCCTTGACCCAAAATCTGCCAGCTTTGAAAGAAATATTTAGATAAAGCTCCTCTAAAAGTTTACAGAAGAAAGTAGCTATTTCTTGTAAAAATAAATGCATGAAAACCACAAAGAATTTCTCTTGAAAACTAATTTTAGTGGAAATTTCTCAGGTAATTTCAGTGAGCTGTGGAGCTCAGCATACCCTCTGGTACCAGAGCCTGATTTCACAGGCCTGAGAGCTCCCTACAGCAAAACCAGAGGACAAGCTGAAAAAGAAGGAAATAAAGGAAAAAATCCATTCTTTTCTCTCTACCACTTGTGGTGAAAATGATCCTTCTTTCCGTAAAAATTCCTACAAAAATTAAAAATAACAATGGAAGTGGGAGTTAAATATTTGTGTGCGTGTGCACACTGACTTAGAAAATATAGGTGGGTGCCTGACTCAGTCCCTGAGGGGATCTGTGTTGCTGTGCCACATTTACACAAGGGAAAAAGGAAAGGGAGTTTGCCTGAGGTCAGACTGAAGCCAGCAGGGTCCTTGCAGGGAAAGAGGGTGTCTCATACGGAAAGATAAAACCTCCAGGAATGGGACACAGGAAAGTAGCTCCAGCAGCAGTTCATCCAGCACTGTTGCAGGGCCGGGATGGAATTGTTCAGGTCCTAATTTCCCTACTCTTAGAGAGGGGGCACCAGTGAGAGAGCCCCCCTGGGGAAAGTGCTGCTTCCAGCAGGCGTGCTGGCTGTGCTGCAATGCTTTTAAGATGAGCTCGGTGTCTGACTGCCAGATCCAGCTCTTTGACACGTTGCACAGAAGAAAAGGCAATGGTCTCCACTTTCCTAAGGGGAACCCTTTCGAAGTGTCTAGAAAGTCACTAGCTCTAGCCTGATGACATAGATCACCTTGGTGAGCCTTCAGGTGTGTCCTGTGACTCGACTTAGGGCTCTGTTTGCCAAAAGGGAATCACTTAATCCCCTCAGTGATACCACATAACCTCCCACAGCTGTCTGGGCAATCCTCCTACAGGGAAACCCAAGTTGCTTGTGAATCAGCTCCTGAGCCGCAGCAGTTTACAGGGCTCAACTTTAAAGAAAGCAAAAGCAGAAATGGTCCTTGGAAAGCTGTGTGTGCATTCTGGCAGCTCAAAAAAAGCATCACAGCCATGCATTCACCCCCCACAAACAGCGGTTCGCCGGGGACAGTTATGGCACAGGCATCCCAAGCAAATCCATCCTCCAGCACTAATCCAAATGCCAGGTCTCTGAACAGTCCTGGTTTGTTTAAGCCTCCCCCTATTTGAGACATCAAGCTTCCATTCATAGCTGCTGGACTAGATGAAAACAATGAGGGCCAAATCCATAAAAAACCTGGATCTCTGTAACTTTTCCTTGCATCATAAGGAGTCATGTGCCATGTGCTGCAGTGTGTCAAGAGAAGGGCCACGAAGGTGGTGAAAGGACTGGAGCACAAATCTGATGAGGAGTGGCTGAGGGAGCCGGGGGTGTTCAGCCTGGAGAGGAGGAGGCTCGGGAGGGATCTTATCGCTCTCTAGGACTGCCTGAAAGGAGGCTGTACCCAGCTGAGTGTTCAGGGGCTGCCCATCACAAATCTTAAGCTGCCCAAATTCAAATTTAGTGTCCAGCTTTCATCATCCATTATCCTTTTGGAGATCCTTCTGGATCTGCCTGGACTGACAGAATTTTGAATCCGGAGTCACGCTTTCTCCCTTGTGAAGGTTTCCCAGCTCCAGTTCCTCCACATGGGAGAGCAGTATCTGTGTTTTCATGTCCCAGATGGGAACATGCCATCACACTCATCCATCTGAGAAAAGCCCACGTCAAGTCTGTGTTTTCACTGCCTGATCATCTGGGACACAGAGCTCAAGGATGTTGCAATTCTGCCCCACTCCACACTCCAGGTAAAGGAACGTGAGGGCAGCTCAAAAGAAGGATGTGTTTTCATCCAACAAGAGCTCCTGACTTTATTTTTCTCCACGTACGCAACCAGAAACAGATGTGTCAGCCCCCTGGTACCAGGCACTCATTTAGCAGCAGCTCTGCCCTGTTCGTACAGCGCCCTTGTTCTCACACCCTTAACTCATCATCACACAGAGATAAACTATCAATGCTCAGCCTTGTGATGCTGCAGGAGGGGGGCTGATTCTTCAGGAATAAGGAAAACAGCACATGAGAAAAGTCACATCACTGACCTTGCTCCTTTTGGGATTGGTTCCTCTCTGTTTCAACAGGGTCACAGGTTTTTAAGCCATCTGAGGGGGAGCAGTCCCTTAATACAGGTTTTTAAAATGTGTTCACAGAACCTGGCCTTTTGCTGGCCTCCTTTCCTCAAGATGCCTCTATTCTGCCCCCAACACCACACTGGAATGTTTAAGTCTCGAACACCTACACACTGCCTTGGAGTTTTCACCAGTTCTTTAGACTTCTACTTTCACCTCCTTCCAGTATCTTTTACCTTCTACCTTCCACAGCAACAAACACAGGCTTAGCAAAGGAGCCAGATAACCACAGGAATGTCACTGTCAGAAACTGTAAGAATAAAATGCTTTGAGCTAGCATATTAAAAAAACCCCACCAAACCAAAAGCCCTTTCCTATCCCAAGCTCACCCCTTGATAGGGATCACCAGTAGTTCAAAACAGACACAGCCTTTCCCACTCAGCTTTTTCATACACCTTTGTCACATCAGGGTGACCACTAGATCGGGGCTACAGCTTCCAAATCCAGCCCCAATTTCAGCATCAGACACACCCCCACACACACTGCTCTCCCAGGATCACTGGCTTGGCTCACACTCTCCCAGCACAAAGACAGCCACTCTTGTCCAGGGTTGCATGAAGAGACCCAAGGTCACAGCATAGCACACAAGCCACAACCCTTCCCTAGTGACCTGCCTGGAGCATGGAACGAAGATTACATTTTCTACTTTATCTAGTGCAAAAGGAGCAAAACAGAACTTACCCTTTGATGTAGGCACTTCCAGTATGCCCCCAAAGAAATCTCTCCTCCTTTCCTGAGCAAAAAAGAGACCGAGGCTGGCCCTTACTCCTGGTTTTAAAGGGAGTGCTGAGGTCAAGGTTGCTGGTCTCCACTGCAGCCGACAGGAGGCTGATTACTCGGAACCGAAGCCTCCCTGCTATACAAAAGCATTGTTTTTCTTTCTTTTTAAGAAAGAATAGCACGGTTTATTGCAGATACAGCTAAATCTTTTGTAACCGTTGCCTTGCTGGTGTTTTGTTACCAGCTTATGATGCTCTGGCTGGATGGAAAACTATCATCTACTTTTCTTTCTTTCTTTTTTTTTTTTTTTTTTTTTAATCACTTAGGTCAAGACAGCAACAGGTGAACTCACTTAGCAATGGATGGCTAAAAGCAGCCAAATTACCTACACCTTGCAATTAGGTTAAGGGCAACCAGGTGATTTGGTTTTTGTAAAGAGCTGTTTCTTTCCACTGCCAAAAAAACCTGCCTGAATCATTAATTAAGATTAGGTGTGATGGATGCCACCACTTGTCTTGTTGCATTTCAGTGCCTGATAGCTTGAAGAAATACTGCCCTTGGTTTCAGAAACAAAACCATGGATTATTCCCTCTGCTCTAGCATCTTGTCAAAGACAGAAGCCAGCAAAAATTGTTCAGAGGAGATATAAAGCCCAGCCACTGACAGTCAGAGAATCATAGCATTGTTTATGTTGGAAAAGACCTTTAAGATCATCAAGTCCAGTCATTAATCTAATACTGCCAAGGCCACCACTGATCCATGTCTCTTAAGTGCCACATCTGCATGTCTTTTGAACTCCTCCAGGAATGGTGACCCAACCATTTCGCTGGGCAGCCTGATCCAGTGTCTGACAAGCCTTTTGCTGAAGACAGATTTTTCCTAATATCCAAACTAAACCCCCCCTGGTGCAACTTGAGGCTATTTCCTCTTGTTACTATTGCTTGTGACTTGGGGGAAGTGACCAACCCCCACCTGGCTACACCCTCCTTTCAGGGAGTGGTAGAGAGCAATAAGGTCCCTCCTGAGCCTCCTCCTCTCCAGGCTGAACACCACCAGCTCCCTCAGCTGTTCCTCAGAGGACTTACCCTGCAGACCCTTCACCAGCTCCACTGCCCTTCTCCGGACTCGCTCCAGCACCTCAATGTCCTTCCCGATGGTGAAGGGACAAAAACTGAACCCAGGATTTGAGGTGCAGCCTCACCAGTGCCCAGCACAGGGGGATGATCCCTTCCCTGGTCCTGCTGGCCACACTGTTTCTGATACAGGCCAGGATGTCACTGGCCCTCTTGGCCACCCGGGCACACCGATGGCTCACGTTCAGCCAGCATCTCCAGGTCCTTTTCCACCAGGCAGCCTTCCAGCCTCTCTTCCCCAAGTGTGTAGAGCTTCACGGAGTTGTTGTGACCCAGGTGCAGGACCCAGATCTTCATCTTGTTGAACCTCACACAAAAGGCCTCAGTCCTTTGATCCGGCCCCTGCAGATTCCTCTGCAGAGCCTTTCTACCCCCTAGCAGGCCAACACTCCCACACAGCTTGGTGTTGCCTGCAAACTGAGGGTACACTCCAACCTCTCATCCAGATCACTGGTAATGATATTAAACACAACACCCAACCCAAAGAGAAGATCTCTCTCTAATCCCCTNTACCCCCCAGCAGGCCAACACTCCCACACAGCTTGGTGTTGCCTGCAAAATGAGGGTGCACTCCAACCTCTCATCCAGATCACTGGTAATGATATTAAACACAACACCCAACCCAAAGAGAAGATCTCTCTCTAATCCCCTGTAAGTTTGAGGCTTGTCTGTGTCCTGAAGGAAGAGAATTTAATATTCCTTGCAAAATCCCTGGCTTTTGGATAAGCTACATTATTGTAACTCTGGACAAGCTTGTTTTCCACAAAAATACCCATTATTTTTTTAACCTTGCTGAGCTCCTGATCACCGCAAGTATCTTGTGCCTATTAATACCAGGAGGCAACCGTGAGGGGAAACTGGGTACTCTCAATGCGTTCAAAACACGCAACATTGACTCTTTCCCAGGCTTTCTAGATAAACCCCAGGGAGAAGACAGCATCCCACTGGACACAGACGTGTCTGTTGGTTTAGCAGCACATAAACCATAAAACCAAACTCCTGTCTCCGCAGGGCGTGAATCCTCACCTCCGGATCAACGGGCCGATGAACATCAACCACTACGCGACCAAGAAGAGCGTGGCAGAGAGCATGCTGGACGTGGCGCTCTTCATGGCCAACGTCACCCAGCTCAAAGCTGTGCTGGAGCAGGGCACATCCTTCCAGTACTACACCACCCTCATCGTGCTCATCAGCATCTCCCTCTTCTTCCAGGTGATGATTGGGATTCTCCTTATCATCACTGGTAAGCTGGCCACCAAGGCGTGTGCACCCTCGCAGGGTGCTGCAGGGGCAGGGTACCCTGTGGCTTGGCTGGCGTGGGGGTGGAAGGGAAAAGCCTCTTTCCCCAAACCATTCCCCTCTGGCTCCCTCCAGGGCTGTGGGAGGGTTGAAGGTAGCTTGATGTGGGTGGTAGGGTGGTCTGTGTTACTCAAAATGGTGGGTGGGTTGTTTTTCATCTGCACGTCTCTGAGCACAACTCTTTCTTCACTTTCCCACTGCTGACCCCCTGTCCCAGTGAAGGAGCTGGGGTTTGGCCGAGGTGGGCCTCTTGCTGCCCCTGCTGTTATGTGCTCCTTCATGCAGCTCTTGCAGACACTACATTTTAGTTGTATTTTACATCTTACTTCGTCTGGGGCTTAACAGAACAATTTAGGCAGAGCTATTCCCTATATTAACCTCACATGTAACCAGTCCCAAGGTTCTCCTAGTGCCCTACAGACACTGGTACATTGACACCAGCACTGGTTTGCCCAGTGCTCCATCTGATACAGGAGCTGCTGTATTTCAGTCTCCAACACATTCCCAGTGTTAAAAACCTGCAGAACGCTGCATTTTCCTGCATATCCTACATGGGGCTTTAAGGGGGACAGAGGATTGGAGGCTATGGGAAATATGTGACATGTCCCTTCCCCTGTCGCACACACCACAGCTTTTCGTGGTGGCAGCCGTGATGGCTGGGGCCAGCTGGGAGGAGAAAGGGGACAAGGGACCACAACAAGGCTGCTGTTTGCATGGATTATTGGCCAGACAGCCCTGGTAACCAGGGTATTCCTGTGTCTAACGGGATCAATGCCCATCAGCCAGGACTGACCCCATTCACGTACCCAGGGCTGACAGCTGTGCCAGCACGCGTGTGACATCTGGGTGTCAGGGAGGAACTGGCCTCCCAGTCCAAGCAGAGCACTGCTGCCCCATCTCCCATGTCCCACAGCCTGCCCTCCCCACGTCCCACGGCCACGCAGCGTTGGGGGGACCATGGCATGTGTCTGGCAAGTGTCTGCCGCAGTAACTTGCCCATTTAGGACTGACCCACTGCAGGGCTGTGGCACATCCAGGGCAAAACAAAGATGAGTTTTTCTCTGCTGCATCCTTCCATGTCGTCCTAGAGCAGGCTGTGGCTCCTGTAACACTCCTGTGACTATTCCCTCTGCTCTGTGGCCTCAGGACTCATGGGCACCACGGACATTCACCAGGCAGGGGAGGCTTGCAAGAGCTGGGGGACTTGGAGTCAGTCTGCAAACCCCCCTCTCTTTTTGCATTGTGTTGCACAGCTCGTTTGAACCTGAACGATATTGCAAAGCAACCCCGCCTGAATATACTCAACAACGCTGCCACAGCTCTCATCTTCATCACAGTCATCCTCAACATCTTCATCACAGCCTTCGGGGTGCAGAAGACTGGCCTGTACCCTACCAGGAATTTTGGACCTTATTAATTCATGTGGCAATGGGCTCAGGTAAGAAAGGGTGAGTTCCCATCGGTGCCAGCCCCGGGGAGGCTCTCAGTCTCAGAAAACATCACTGCAAGGGGGAGAAAGCAAAGCTGCACAAATTAACAAAGCCTTTCCAGAGGCACTTTGCTCTTCCATTGAACAAATTCCCTCAAAAGAGGAGTTCTCCTCACTTGGTCTTTAAAGCAAGAACACCAAACCTCCCACTTGCTGTGATTTATCAGCAGCAAGTGGTTTTGGGAAGGCTGCAGATACGAACAGCAGTTGTGGATGGAGTTAAAGTTGGGGAAGAAAACCAGGTGTGTTCTGGGAGGAATCCAAAGATGGCAGCACTATCTGAGCGGAGAAAAAGGAAGGTGCCGGGTGAGGCGGGGGGGAAGAGCTCTTCACAACAGCCAGTGTGGCTTGGCAATGTTGTTTTAAGCACCTAATGCTCATTTTAAAGGAAGCCCTGTAAATAAGAGTTCATCCAAATGGTTGGGTTCCTGTCAGTGAGGGGAATGACGTGTTTTTAAAGCAAAGCACTTAAGCTCAAGAAGCAAACTTCACATTTCTTGCTTACACGACCAGCAAAATGTAGACACAGTTTAAATGCAACATGCCAGGGCAACAGCCAACAAGAAAGCTCAACAGGCAGATGCTATGGTGAGGAAGGATGCAGAGGCCAGAAGCCTCTATAGAAACACTGCTGGTTTGGGATCCAGGAAGCTGCAAGTACTGAAGAGCAGCACTTCACACGTGCAGGGGCAGTTGTGGTGCCGAGTGACCTGGTGGCTGTGAGTGCTCCTCTCTGGCCAGGCAGCACAGAGCAGCCTGAGGTGACCTCACCGGCGTTTCTTGTCTTCCCTGCAGGATCTGAGCAGCGCAGCTGGAAGAGAAAGTTCTCCCCCACATTTCCACTGACCTCAGCAGGAGCCCATCGACGAATCCAGAAGACTGGGTTAAACTTCACAGCTCTGTGTGTGTCATAGCATGCTGGCCCCTTCCTGTAATGCTTTTGCAGTTCTGAGGGGTGGGAACACCGCCTTTCCAAGCTAGAGCAAACTTTGCAAGAGAAAACTGAAGGAACAGCAGCAGCTACACATTTTAAAAGTGCAGTTCTGCAAATCTCTTCTCCTACTTTAGCTGCCTGCTTCACATACTCAATATTGGCTCATTCGGTAGAGAAGACTGAATGATTTACTTTGTAGGCTAAATAAGTAAGTCCAGCTTTTTTTTTGTCTCAAACATAAGTTGATGCTCTTAAAGCAATTCTATCTAATACTTTACCTCCCAAATGTTGGAAAGGATTTCTCAAACTAAAAAAGAAGTTTTCCTAGGAGGATAGAACGGTGTGTGTACAGGAAGATAGCTAGAACCAGTTCAAATGTTTTCCTGGTTGTTTAAAATTAAATGTGGCATAGTTAAGAAAACAATCAGATATTTCCAGCATTGGAATATTAACAAGGACAGAAAATAGCTATTGTGCTCTGATGTCATCATCAGGGTCCTATCAGGAATGATGTCAGAATAGCCTGACAATATTTAGTAGAAATGAAGAAACATTATACATACGGAGACAGCTTAGGCTTATTGCCACAATGAAAAATTGCAGTTGCATAGAGTATTACTTTATAAAAAAATCACCATTATGATTTAAAGTCTTATCACTAATATAAATGTTTTAAAATGTATTTGCTTGGTTTATACTGACAGCTCTGGTAAGTCTCTTGTATTAGAACAATTTGTTTCCTTAAAAAAAGAACCTTTGAATTAATGTGTTTTCAGATTTTTATGAAAGAGTAAAAATTTTCAATCCTAAATTTTTTAACTCTATAGTCATGCTAAAAATTGGTATTTTAATAGCCTTATGTAAGCCTATTTAAATAATTACAGGCTCTTTCGATTATTAAATGAATTTTTCCATTGTACTGCAGAATCAGAATTCAATACGGACTTTTCATTTTGTATATCCTTGCCACCCCTGAGAGAGAAGCATCACAAAAGCATCTTCACACTGGTCTTCAGGAGCTACTGGGAGTGTCTGACACTTAGATACAGACAGATTTCATTTGTATTCTGTATTTGACTTTACAGAACCAAATTTCTGTGTCAGTCACATGTGGTGCTTTTTTCTGAGAGGGTGTGAATGATCTTGCCCACAAAGGTGGTGGGTAAGGCCACGGGCCAGCAGCAGCTCAGCACCTGACACTGACAGGGACTTTTTTGAGCTGAAGGAAAGTTGCATTAAAAGGGGAGGGTGGAAAATACCAGTCAAGTATTTACCAGAACCGAAAGTGGCAATGCTGAGCACGGTCTGGGATCTGTTTGGCGAAGCGGGCAGAGACTTGTCCTCCACTTTTTGTCGGGGATGACAGGTCTGGGGTGACTCCGAGTTCACTGCTTACCTTGGTCCTCAGTCTCTGCTGTGACTGGCAGCGAGGAGGGGTGGATGTTTCTGGGAATCCTCCTATCCCACCTCCTCTAGAAAAATGCTTCACTGTAGAGGTAGCAAAATGAGTTGTAGGCACAGCAAAACCACAAGCCAAGGGCTCTCAGCTGCTGCAGGCTGGCTGGGTTAATGGAAAGGTAAAATACTATGTATTCTGTGTGCAGACCCCGAACCCTAGGACTCATTGCTTCACAGAGCAGGAGGCAAAGCAATTGGCGCTGATGACTCAACGTAAAGAGAGGGAAAAGCAGAAAAGATTAATCTGGGAAAGAAGCAGTGAGGGGAATTCCACCACCAGATCTTAACTTCATCATTGATTCAGAGAGCTACTAGAGCGGGTATGGCAGCATGTGAGGCCTGCATGAGCACAGAGGGCTTCCTGTCACTCAACCCAGGCACGCAAAAGCCTGGCAGCACGCAAAAGCCTGGCAGCACGCTGCCACACTTTCCCTCCATCACCTTCAATATTAATAATTTCTTGTTATAGTGAAATCACACTCATGAGCAACCTTGGAGCCTTTTCCCCTCTTCATGTGTGACTCCCATTGCTGCCAAGCTTTTGATACTCAAAGAAAGCCCAGATGAGGTGAAAAGGGGGCAAAATTGATCCTGAATAAGCAGGTGCAGTGAAAGAGCTGACTTCCCATTTGTGCAGGCTGTGCCAGGCACCGAGCTCAGGTCTAGGCTCTCACCAGTGGTCTTCTCCAGGAACTGTCCTCTGCTTGCCAGGAGGACCACTTTGCTTTCCACATTCTCTCACCACATCACATCCGTGCTTTGCTGGAATGTGTATTTGTCCACAGTTTCCACCTTGTTTCACATGAGAAACCCACGTAGACAGAAGAAAACCTGTTTTGTTGCCATCCCATTTTCTGCAGATCTAGAGGGGACTGAGGCAGGCCTCATTCTTGGCTAACCTTGCTCACTGCATCTCCCACCCACCTCTTGCTGCAGAGCTCTTGCTGGCTTGGGCAGAGAGTGATCTGTCTCTCTGGTGCTGCCTGTACTTTCAGTTCATGACGACAGAGGAGCAACACCTAGTTTCTAACCCCTGCTGCACAGTGATGTGGGTGCAAGTGACACACAGACAGAAGAGAGCTCGTGTAGGAAGACAGTGTATTTATAAAACACGAGGGAGAATCTGTATAACCCCCAGCTCCAACAGAGGGGTGGCCCAGGAGTCGTCTGGAAGGCACAGAGCCACTTTAAGGCAGGTAACGTAAAGGTACAACTCAGATTTTCAATACAAGGCATCTGTATCTAAAAAACAATCAACTTCAGACATTTGTAGGCAATGAGGAGAGATGTTCACACCGGGCAAACATGAAGACAATGATGAAACAAATCATATCATAATTTTCACACAATACACTTTGCTCAGATTAAAAGCCAGCCCTTCTTCATTCCCTTGCTGACCAGCAAAGCAAGCCTGAGCACCACAACTCAGTCCTGAAGACACAGTCACATTCGTAGGCAGAGCCCCCTTGCCCTGCACCTCACACTTGGTGGCCTGGACTCCCTATCCTGGTCACATCCTACCCTGGGGAAGGTCTTTTGTGCAGCATGGTCCATCATCTCCCCAGCCACAGAGCTTCCGGAGCAGCTTGCTCCTGGCCTGATGCAAGGAAAATCCTATGCAACTGACTTCCTCTGGCTGTCCAGGCAGGACACAGCCAGGATGCACATGAAGGCCAGAAACCCCAGCACAGCTTCCTACAAAGATCCTGGTGACAGAAATGTGACCAGCTGTTGAGGGGAGTCAGCTTCCTGGCCTTTCACCGCATGGCTGAGGGATCCGCTCCTGCTGTGCTTCCTGCTCTCCCCCTCTTTGTGACTCTGTCTGGGGACAAAACCTGCAGCTTGTTTTGGAAGAGGGGCAGCAGCCTCAGAGCGAAGCCCAGCGCTGCTCCTGCTGCTGGCCAGTAAACTGGGGAGTGTGGAGCCTCTTCTCTCCCTGCAACCTGCAGTGAGGTCTCTGAGCACATGGGCTGGAAGACAGGTTTTGTCCCCAAGGGCTCTCCAAGCTCCTCCATGGAGGCTGCCTGCTAGGGCCAATTAGTATTAATCATGTTTACTACTGCAATGCTTGGATACCAATGAGAATTCCCACAGAAAGGGAAGAACATTTGAGATGGCAGCTCTGATAGTGGGGAAACTGGCCATCAGGAAACTGGACTGAAAACCTGTAACTCCTTACATCTCCACCTAGGAGTCCTCAAGAGGTAGTTCTGCTTACCACTGGCCTGGGTTACAAGCTGTGAAGGAAGGAGTACAGTCACAGCTGAAAAATGGGGGCAAAATCCTCAAATTCTGCTGGCAGTGCTGCAGTGAGGGTTGCACCCTACTGTCCAGTCCGCTCTTTGCTGGCTGTCCCCTGTGGTGGGGAAGAGAGGCTACTCATGTCATTTAAGCCAAGTGAGTCACCTTCTGGATGCACCTAACTCTTGCCAGTGTCTGCAGATGAGTGCCAGCTGCTAACCCTAGGTGCTGCAGACCACATCTATAGCCAGATGTGAAACGGTACAAGTAACTCTTCCTCCCCGTGCTTGACTTAGGGGCTGGCACCGAATCCAGCAGTTCTCCATCCGCAGACCGGGCACCATGCTGCTCCCGGCTTGGTGGGGCCAGACAGCTGGGTCTGCCCACGCCTCGCCGTGTCCCGGCTCTCGCCCTCCCGACAGCCTCTCCCCATTCCACAGGGATTGCGTGACACAGCCAGCCTGGACAGGCTGTGGAGGTGCAGTCCTGGAGCCTGGAAAGCAGCTCACCTGCACACTGGCGGAGCTGTGCCTGTGTCTGAGGGAAGCACAGGCTCTGACACGCAGTGAGAGCATGACTGACACTGCACATTCCAGGCAGAAACAGAGCTTATTGCAACATTGCATCACCGGGCTCCTGTCTCCCAAACTCCTATAATATGTTAAAAAAAAAAAAATTTAAGAAGTGTTGACTGTTGTCAGCCTCTTCCCTCTCACCCCAACTGCCGTGATTTAATTTCTTAGTATCTGCATGGGGAAAGTATTTTCCCTCAACAGGAAGGCTGCTCTGGCTTGGGCAGCTGGCTAAGGCTGCCTCTTCTGGGATATTCAGTGTCTCCATTCTGGCAAAGGCTCCATGGATTCAGAGACACAACCACCTCCCATCTACTTCTCACCACAGCTGCACACTGCACAGCAGAACTTTCTGGTATCTGGTTGTCTTTTCCTAAATCCATCAGTCACAAAACCCAGACTGATGCAAACAGATGATTTGACATGGTTTCTATCTCATGTGCCAGAATTTACATGTTCAGTTTTCTACTGCAATACCGGAACTTGATGGAATTGTTAAGCACCACAGACCCAGTAATAAACGAATGCCTGTTCTGAATTGGCATCTATTCCACCACCAAAGAGCAAAAAAATCTAGTACCATGTCAGTTTTGCTTGTATTCTGCATACATCCAGTACTCCTTCCCAGCAACGCCCCACAGAACTGGGCACCATGAGCGGCATCCTCTGCCACACTCTCCCCTCAAACCTGAGACCAGCAGCAGCCTTTTCAGCATGGTATGTGGACACTGAGGCTCCAGTGTAAAGCACTGAGTGAGCTGGCATTTCTGGGTTTATACAGTCTTCTAAAATGGTTACAGGGTAAAAAAATCTTGCCTTACACCAACAGGAGTTTTAGGGGATGAGACTTCCCTGTAGCACCAGGCCAGGTCTCTCTCCACAGTTCCTGCATCAAGGACAGCACAGGTTTGCCCATCCTTTTGTTCACTCAGCCCTCTTCTGTCCTCACTGTTTGTTACACCCAGTGCATGTGCCACGACCTGAGGCCACCTCCTCCGTACCAGGCCAGAGCTCCCAGGGCTGTTCAGAGATGAAGCACCAACAGCTGTGCTGGTTCTTCAACCAAGAAGCCTGCTCTCTACATGAGTGTCAAACTACGACAAGACACAACCGTGAGGCCATAACTTATTAAATTAACTTTTAGATGCTGCATAACTGTACAGGATTTTGAGAGCAGAAGACTGTCTCCTCTTCTGACAAATCACAATATTTCAACTAATAAAATATTGCCACTTCTTCCCTGCTAAGGTTTCCCTGATATTGTTAGGACAAACACACGTCTGTCAGATAAGGCTGCAAAGTTCCTCCTGAGATGCCCTGTTAGCTTCTCTGCATAGCCCCTCCACTACCCTCAGGCAGTGGATCAATAATTTAGGTCAATTGTAACATCACCCTTGCCACTCGCCCAGCTACAGGAAAACGTGGCTCTTGTAAGGGAAATGTATTTCCATCTCCATCCATGACCCATGATCTGCTGAACTCGAGCACAGTTTTTCATAACGACCAAAGTGAAAAACACAGAGAAACACCTAAGCACCAGCAGCATAAAGTGCCCATCAGCTCCTCCACATCCAGATTTCCTTGAGTCAGCACATGGGCATGTGGGTGCAATACTGATCAGAGAACTTTGGTCCCCTGTCCAAAACTATGGATACTGGAGAGATGGCAAAGGAGAGGAAATGGGGACGGTTGTGGGTTCTTTTTTTTTTTTTCATTCAAGTATTGAAAGAGAAGCTGCGTTGCTCTAAATAAACCATTCTGGGCTTAGCTGGGATTTGTGTTTTGTTTGGTGCAAGACTCAACAGGAAACACGGCACCTCTCCCACTGTACCCTCCACCAGACTGCATGGCAGGAAATACAAGTCCTTCACTTGTGGACATCTCCCCCGCACGCCCTCCCAGCCACACGTGGACCCCACGTCTTGGATACGACGGCTCACAAGAGAAGCTGCCGCTCCGCTAGCCTGATCGTCCCTTCCTTGGCTGTGCCATCCCATCAGAGGGCTCTGGAGGCAGAGGAAGAGTTTGGGCACTCGGCTGCGTGCCCCAGTAAAGTGCACATCTGGATGAGATGGTGGACAGCTGTCGAACAGCTCTGGGGTTGAAGGCTACAGTGCCTTCAGCTGGCGTCGGTTCCACATGCCCCGCTTCGAGTGAAACCAGTGGAAAAAGTTCCTCAGGGAGAGACGCTCCACTTCCAGCCCAGCCTGTAAGATCCTGGCAGAAAGAAGAGTCAACTTAGGGAAAATTTCATCACAAAAGATACTGAGGGACTCAGCCCCAGGAAAGCTCTTAAGTTGTGCTGTTGAAGAGACTGGAAGCAAATTGGATAGTCCAGAATAGCTCAGGGGTATCCCATATCCATAAGCAGGAATCTGATGACACCTTCTGAGTGTTTATGCACCCTAGAGGGCAGGACTGGTCAGGAGTGCCTGCATAAGCCAGAACAGCAGGAAAGACAGCTGGCAGCACTGGATTGCAGTCAGCTGACAGAAAACACAGGACAGGCCCCAAAGCCTGCAACTGCAAACCCAGAGGCCCAGGATTTGTGCAGCGGAGATCCCTTATCACAAAATCCTCAGAAATTTTAACTGTACCTCATGACCTTTAAATGCCTCTCCACCAGTTGGTCTCCAAGGCAATTCAATTGCTAAATGTTCTATGGGAAATGTGAGGGACCCAGACTGCACTCCGCAGTACTTGAAGAGGACAAAGTCTTCATGATCACCAGTGCCTGATCTGCATCAGACCAACCAGCAGTGTGGCTGGAAGGCAGCAGAAAATAGCTCTTCTCTTACCAGTGGCTGCAACAGAGTGTTTTGTGTCTCCTCACCTAGTAGGTGTGAGGTCAGGATTTGCTCAAAGACTCTCCCTCACTGACCACGGTTATGGTGGCAGTAGTCATCTCAGTCTCCTTAGATCCCCACTCCTGTGGTCATTGGTTCTCCAGGATCTGATGGGCTTCCCCTCCTGAGCACTTGAGCAACGACAATGGATGCCTACCTGTCCAGGAGCTCCCAGTCCTCTCCTCCCCAGCGGTCCCGAAACTCTTTTGTGTTCATGCCTCCAATTTTGTCCAGGTCAGACTTGTATATGCCCAGGAGACCAAACCCATTCACCTCCCAGTAGCCTGAGGAGAGCACAAAAAAGCTACAGTGAGGCTTTGAACCTTTGATGGCTCCAGCAGAGCTGCTGGAGGGAGACTCAAGCTACTTTTAGCACAGTGTTGACACCAGGGAGTAAACTCAGCACCAAAGCAGAGCCAACCATGCCAACCAGCTTTGGGAATGAGAAAGGCTTGTGGACAGACAGCATGGTCTGTCCCATCAGCTTGTTAGCAGAGCCTCCCACATCTCCTGTCTGGCAACACAGCTCCTGGACTGCCCCAGCTTCCCAGGGTTGTCCCCATGCCTGGATGGCTCAGGGTGGCCACCTCTGTCCAAAGGAAATCCTATGCTAAGATGATCTGTGCCGCTTTTGTCCCTCCAACTCGGCTTGGTTTCCCTCAGCCCTGGTCTACCAGCTCTCCTCAGGACAGGCTGTGCCCCCTAAGAAAAGAGAGATATGGACAGACAGGAATAAAGGAGGGTTTTCCCAAGGTCCTTAAACCCATAAAGAGCCCTAGGAGAAACATCAGACCAAGGGCTCTGCTAGCTTTTTGATCTCAAATTCCAGGTACCTGATGCTCTTAAACCCCATCCTATGTCTAACACACACTCACCCAGTGGACCTCGAAGTACCTCAAGCTCCAGACCTGGACAGTGCCAGAGGAACAAATGTAGAGGAGGTGGGCACTTTCTTCTTTCCCCATTTCCCAAAGTCCGAGCCGAAGAGGCTCCACGCTCTCTTACCATCAGGCCACTGTGGGGACATCCCGCAGTGCAGCCTCATGACCATGGGTGCAAAGGCCATCTTGCCTTCCACGCAGTGCTTCCTGATTGAATCAATGACTCCAGCTGGGAAGTGGATGTGGAGGTCACAAAGGAAGACAATGCTGTGCGGGTCCTGGAACCAATCGTACCGGTTGGGAAAAAAACAGGTTGACTTTCAGTAAGTCTTTCTTGAGGGGCAGGAAGACAGAGATAAGGGACTCAAAAATCTCATTACTGCATCAGAAACTGAGATCCCAAGGGCTGGCGAAACGTCCACTGAGTGGCTGTTCACTGATGAGTGTGAAATACCATGGCTGTGGCCAGGCAGAGCCAGGATCACAAAGCTGCTACTGCTCATGCCCCTCCTGTCTGACAGCCCCAGCAGGTGGACCAAGAATCAAACAGAGCACAGGCTCCTCAGAATAAAGAGACCGTTACTCTGGGAGAACAGGAAACACATCTACATTTGAACTGGTCTGCTAGGCTATTCCCTTCCCTAAAAGCCAGCGTGTTCAGTACCAAAGGCAGTGGCAACACCAGACACACCCTATAAACTTCCCTGTGCACCCCAAGGCCCCCAGACTCACCGTCACGAGGTCTATCCCCGCCTGCAGCCCAGCAGAACGCTCGAAATTCCCCGTCAGCTTCAGGTACCGATAGCTGGGGGTCAGAGGGAAAGGGCAAGTTCAGTGGCACAGGAAACACCGCAGGCAGCGCTGCACCAGCCTTGGGCTGTGGAGCTGCCCTCGCCCCGTGCACCCTCTGAAGCACAGGAAACCTCTGCTGGGGGTGCACAAGCCCAGCACTGCTCCCGGTCCCAGCGTGCCCAGAGAGTCTTGCCCCCGTGCAGTGCCTAGCAAAACTCTTCTCAGCTCTAGCCCAGCTCTGTCCTAGGACTAGACCTGGAAACCCCTGGCACGTAATGGAAATGACCAGCCAAGGCTGTTTCGGATCAGAGTAGAGTCATTCCAGCAAGCAGAGGTCTCCACGCTCTCTGTCCCACTTCTCACAGCTTTACTGTCTTTTCTGTCCTCCCCCCGCCCCATCACTGTGAGACTTCCTTTCTCTTCTCTCTTGCAATCTTGCAAAAAGAGACAAATTCGATAAATTTAGCTGGAAGTCTACACCAGGTATTGCCTTACACTTTTCTAACGCTGTTCCACGCATGTATGTGTATGCACACCATAACAAAAACATATTCATGTCTACGGGCAAGGTTGGATGGAGTCTCTGGTTTTCCAGCTGCAGCAGGCTGTGGCTGGTCAACACAGAGACTGGCAGACGTGCTATTTGCAGGCTTAAGTGTGTGAATGGCTTTTTGTGACCATCCAAGCAGTACTCCCACCTGTGCAAGGTCGACCTTTTCAGAGCCTTCTCTACATCCATGTCATCACTGCTGTAGTCTGTGATGATGATGCTGAAGTAGGGATCCTTGGTGACTCGGAAGAGCTCTTCCATGTCAGAGATGAACTGCAGCACCCAGCGTGCCTGGTTTTTCACTGGTTGTATTGCAACACAGGGAGAGAATCAAAGCAAACTGATTTCAGTGGTGGTGTTTTTTCTCACCAGGCATGGCTTCTTGCCTGCTGTTAAACCCCAACAACCTTTCAGGGATGATGAAATAGGCCCAGGCTGAAAATCTGGTCCAAAGAACCAAGGAATCAGTGTGGGTTCTTTCCCACCATGTGACAGGGGCTTTCCCTGAGCTTACAAGCCATGGGTGCTCGGGCCCTATCACATTTCTGAGGCTATTTAACTTGGAGAGAACAGAAATTGGAAGTGACCCAAGCAAGGTGGTTGAGACCGGCCCAGGCCCGCTGTCCAGGACTGCCCTCACAGGAACCGCCCACTGTGCCACCCCTCGATGTCCCAGGGAGGCAGGGCCCCCTTACCTGGCACCACGAAGTGAACCACGGCCCGGTGGTTCCAGGAAAATCCCTGGGGCCAGCACAGCTCCGGCTCGTTCGCCGCAGCCATCAGGTGCCGCCGGCGGCCCCACGCCAGGCTCCTCATCTTCCTCTCGTCCTCGTCCTCCTGGCCGCCGAGGCCCTGCCAGCCCCGCGCGAAGACGTACTCGGAGAGGCGCACGGGGCGCTGGCCCTGCTCGCGCAGCTCCAGCTCCAGCAGGTAGCGGCTGCCCCGCACGCGGTCCTGCCGCTTCTCCACGTTCACGATGCGCTGCAGCTGGAAGCGCCTGCGGGGGGACACGGCTGCCGTGGGCACGCCCTGCACACCAGCCCCTCTCCCGCCCCCAGCCCTGCGCCTCCGCTGGGCTCCTTCCTCCGGGCCGGCACGGACTTCTTCGTCCCCGCCTTCCCCCTGCTTTGCTGCACTGCTTCCAAAGTCCCACGGGAATGTTTAGCACCTGTTCCTCCTAAATCCACGAGCATGTGGGATTAGACCTGGGATTCCAGCCAAGGGAAAATATTTGGCAAGAGAAATGAAATAAAGGTGACACAGAAAATAAAAAATGTGTCTGAATGATTGTGTAGGGCTGGTAATAGTGACTGTATTCAACACCACCTACAGCGATCTTGGCACAAGGACTGCGTTTGGGCTACTCAAACTGCCTCATGACAGCTTATCAAACAAGATTATGGAGAAGGACTGAGCAATCATACAGCAAAAACTGGCAGGACCTGCAAATTCAGAACAGCCAAAACGGGATGAAATGCCAGGTCACGCCCGTTCGGATCATAGCAAGAGTTTCTGCTGTAAAATAGATGCTCGTCAGTTAAAAATCCTGAGAAAAGCTTGTGTGTACTGATCAGCTACACCTGACTGTGACTGATGTGACCCTGAAAAAGCAAATGTGATCTTAATATGTTGCATTAGGTCTACCTCCAGCAGGGACTAGAAGCTAGTAACAGCCATTCCATAAAATATCCAGGATACTGGTCACTTACATATAGGAAGATTAACACCAACTGAAACCTGCATGGAAAAAGACTGCTAAAAAATTATAAAAATTAAGGCCAGCCCAACAGAAGGGTCAGGAGTTAAGACTGTTCAGCTTATGGAGGCTAGAGGAAGTGTGTCTGTTTGCCAGAAGGGATGGTGAGCCTTGAGAAGAAAAAGAACCATACCAAGGCCATGTAACAAAAGAGTATCAGCAAAAGCTGGTACCATTTCTCAGGCAAAAGAGGTGTGCCTAAAGTCCAGGTTTCTTTGCACAGATTCCTTGCCTGAAATCTTATTTACCACATCTAGCTCATCCTCTGATTCTCACCAGTTCCTCACATGATAGGTATTCCCCATGCACCATGGTAATCCACCTCCGGGCCAGTGCCCCTGGGTTTTCTCACTCTGCCTTACCCTTTACTCCTCTGGTTGAGCTTCCTCAGGAAGACACGTGTAACTTCCAGGGCCTCCCTCTCTCTTAGCAGCAGATTTCCCGAGGTGTTGCATTTCAGGTCAATCCAGTCTGTGCGCAGCATATGGAAGTCCAAGTTGCTCATGCTGAAGGTCTGCTCCCAGTTGACTGCCTGGTCAAACACTGGTACGTAATCGAAATCCTCCTCATCCTCCTCCTCTGGCTCCCCATCCACCTCTTCCTCTTCCTCTTCTGCTCCGGCCGGCTTGCCCTTCACAGGAGATGCCACCTGTGTCTCTCCCTTGCCCACATCCCCCTTGCTGGCCGCCTTCTGCTCAGCAATATAGGACTGCACCTGGCTCAGCCACCGCGGCAGCCCAGGCTGCTGGCTGGGGCTGGCAGCGCTCACTGCGTGTCTCCCGGCTTCACCAGGGACCAGGCCTCCTTTCCCAGCTGGCACGGTGCCTGCTGGCTGCAGCCTGTCCTTCGTGGTGCTGAGATCTCCTCGAGGTCTCAGCCCCGTGGGAACTGTGACCCCTGTGTCCCTCAGGTGGCCAAGAGGCTGCTGCCTTTGAGTCACACTCCCAGAAGGAGGGTTTGCCCTTCCGACAGGCGCTCTCCCCTGGATGGCCCTGGCATGCTGCGGAGGGCTCCTGGAATTGTCTTTGACGCCAGCTTTTAAACGGGGTCTCTTCGTTACTGGGTTTCCCTCCAGGCCAGTGAGGCTGAGGCTTTGGTTGGCAGAGGCCAGCAGGGCTGATTTGACACCAGACCTTTTTGTCCTTCTCCTCCGTATCTCCCCTCCTGCATTGCCACCCATCAGCGAGAGGAGCCGGCGACGCTCCCGGAGGGAATAGTCATCGTGAACGTTATCCCTGCCCAGCACGCTGCTGGGAGCGTGGCCTGCTGGCTCTGCCCTCCCTGTGCCAGCGAGCTCGGGGGCACTGGTGCTCTCCACGTCCTGCTCCTCGTACGGCAGGTCATCCAGGTTCGCCTCCTGGGAGCCTGCAGGATGAATCCAAGTTACACCTCTGGCATCCTCCCACTGCCTTCCCTCCCAGTGTCGTCTGTCCTGCTCAGAGGGACAGGGACGTTCTCTCACATGGGTGCCGTGCTCTTGCTGCCACCAGCCTCCTCAGCACCCATTATCCACCCCTGCCAAAGGCTGTGGAGCTCCCTGGCTTTGCCCTTAGCTGTCGGTCTGGCCACAGCACCGCAGGGCGGGTGTGAGCACAGGCTGCCACGCTGCACATCTCTGGCTGTGTTGCTCCTGCCCAAGCTTTTGCTAGAACTGCACCTCAGCTAAGCTGTGGGCCTGAGAGCCATCATGTTGTCTACTGCAGCCCACTGTTTGGTGACCTGCCAACCTGCCCTTAAGAGAAGTAAAAGTGGCAGCAAAAGTCTCCTCCCAGACACAGCAATCTGGCAGGGAAAGGCTGTGACTTCCTTGGTACAACAGCTTCTTTCAGCTGGTGCTGCAAGACCACACACAAAAGTGACAGATAAAAGGATCCCCTAGGTTCTGACACTAGGGCCCCTACCTGGCTGCTCTGTCTTTTCTCCAGAGTCCAGGCTCTTCTCTGGCCGATCCATTTTCATGTACTTGTAAAATCCAAATCTGCAGCGGGAAGAGCAAAACAGAAGTTTGATGAAAGTTACTTTGCCCTTTCCTGGAAGGATGAAGAAAATCCTGAGCACAGGGAGGCCATCATCAGTTAGGTCACTGGGAAAGTGACCCTCCTTATCCTGCAAAAAAGTCCTCCTGAATGGATGGGAGTCCTTGCACAAGGTGTCTGACTGTTGCAGGGAGGGAGCATTCAAGTGGCAGTTCCCTTGTGGGGCCACCACTGGGATCTGGGCACCAGTGAAGATGAGTGACACACATTTCTTCCCTCAGAGAGAGGCCTGGTGGTGAGCACGGTTTGGCTTTCACTGTGACAGCTGTCAGGAGGCTCCAGCCCCCGGCAGGCCAAGCTTGCTGGGAATACACTCCCTGATGGAGAACAAACATGCTCTGACTCAGCTACTGGGTTAACGGTGCAAGAAAAGCACTGGTAGCTTCCCCTTGAGACCTAAACATATTTTCACTTAAGTTATCAAAAGAAACTATAAATGCTTTAATGTTTTGCAAGACTTAGGAGATCTTTAAGAATTAAGAAAGTTCTGCAGAAGTGAGCATGAAATTCCACACCAATTCCAGCCTTCAAGCTCCTCCCCACCCTGCTAGTAAACCCACATTTACAGCATCCTACCTTTCCAAATAATAAGGGTTTTCCTGGTAGAAGCATTTGTTGTCTTTCTCCATGTGGCTCAGGCGGCTGTAATCATTTGGGTAAACAAAGGATAAATGAACCTGGGGAGAAGGGAGAAAGACAAAGCAAAGCCCTCATAAATGCCAGACATCAGTCACAAGGTGACCCAGATGTAGTTGCAGCCTAACCAGCCCGTTTTAGAGGGAGCAGGAGTTGCTCACTCCTTGCCTCTCCAGTAGCAGGCTGTGAGAACGGAAAACAGAAGGAACTGTGCTAGGATACGTGTATGGATGTGCCTTTTCCTCTCAGAATCTGTCCACCCCTCTAACTGTGAGCTTAAATCCTACAACAGAGTGAGAACTGAATGGGAGAGAAGAGGGCAAGTCCTCCTGAAGAGATGCCCAGGGCTTTAGTAAGCCACACATACCACAGTCCCCCCGTGGAGAATGAAATCCTCAGCCCTTGTGAGGCTCCATGTGAAGGCAAGTTCAGGCCCCATGGCTGATGGGATCTCTCTCCTTCCTCCTCGTGTATCCCTGGGCAAGCACCCACTTAAGCAACCCAACTTACGAACTGGAGCCCCTGGTAGCGCTGCAGAGGAAATCCATTCACCAGGTAGCTGGGCTTGTACGGGCAGTCTGGCAGGGCTCGGCGCACGCGGGACTTGCTGAGCAGAGGCACTGCGAAGAAGGAACACGCAGGCAAGAGCTGCAGGAGGAGCCCTGCTGCAGCCCATGCACCAGCTTAGCTACTTCTGTCCCCGGGTTCTATTTATCCATGGGAAATACTAGGAAATAGATTAAACAAACCTTCTTGCATAGCTCAACTCTTTACATTCCTTTAAGACGCTTACACGAAAATACGCTTGGGGATGTTGTGTGAGCTGGATACCAAGAAAGAGGAGCTGGCTTTAGTCTGTGCTTTGTCTCCTACAGTGACTGACACTGTCGCTGCCCCTCTCTTCTGCACCACGGATAGGAAAGCATGGCCCGGATAACCGCGGGGTGGGAGGACAACCCTTCCCAGCTGTGCTACTGCACAGGCTGCAGTCACCTCCTCAGCTGCTTTGCAAGTCTTACCTTCATAAAGAGTGTCCCGGGGGTCAGGCTTCAACATGTCAGCGGGGTGTGCCCTGCTGCCGGCGCCGTCAGCGGGCCGGCTCCCGCGGCTGGCCAGCGTCTGCGGGATGTGCCCAACCTCATCCATCTTCAGGAACGTCTCGTCTAGAAGCCAGAGAGACAACACAAGAGGGATGGAAGGGCTAATTTGTCCCTTGTCCCAAAAAGCACCTCTCTCCAATGTCAGCCCTTGCCAAATGGCACTGCACCCATGGCACTAACGCCGTCTCTGGCATAGGCAAAGGAAAGGCTGTGACCCAGAAAGCTGGAGATACAGAAGCTGTGGGGTGGGAGCATGGCTGTCGCTGAAGGCAAACACACACAGCGATGAGTAGTGCAGGAAAATGACCTCCTGCCCTGGACACACCAGCAGTGGTGTGCTGAACAGGCCCCATGCTGGCAGGAATAACTGTATTATTAGCATTGCTTCTTTTCAAATGAGATAAAGAAAGATGAATAGGAGGAGAAACCTGAGGAGCAAAACTTTTGCCTGTCCTGGAAAAGGATCAGGACCTTGGGGCAAGACCTTCAGTGGCTGAGGAGGATGTTACTCCAGAAAGGGAATGAAGCCCCACAGCAAGCCAAGAGCAACAGGAAGCTTGAACTCAAGACTGGGTATTGGTTACATCTTTCTGTGGGTGCTGCTGTCACAGGACTTCATGTCTCCATGGATCTTACTCAAAAATGAGGGGAATGGAATAAATATCCATGAGGGAAAAACAATATCCTGCCAAGGGCACTGGGTGCAACTTCTGGGTACTGAACTACATGGGACCCCAGAAAGAATGGGATGTCATGTGATACAGCCGAAGGCGAATATGGAAGAGGTAATAACTATGGGCAGAAGGTGACAGATAAAAATGAGACTGCAGCACTTTACCTAATCATGAAGGGATCTTCTGGGATGCCAGTCTTCTATTCTACAGGGAATTAATAAGAAGAGCAGAAGGAAAAAGGATGAAGATGGAAGGCCTAATGGAAAGCCCAGTCCTGGCCAAATGGCAGGTTTCAGAAAATACAGCAGCAGGTTGCGATCCAAGACACAGCAAACAGATGTCTCCATTACATCAGGGAGTCTTCCATGCACAAAAGGGCTGGTATGGAAAAAAGCCCAGAAATGTTGGAAGGCAACAGCAATAGATATGGAAAGGGGGAACGCTGGCAGAGGAAAGTGATGCTGACAAACCTAGGTGAGGGTAAACAGGACTAAGGAGCTTCTTAACTGATAACGCCATCACTTGATGTGCTAAGAAGGGTTTACAAAACAGGAGGGACTGGACTGATGTGTTTGCAGCCATCCAGCACCAACTCGAAGAGACTTGAGGCTGGTACAGAAGAAAGCAGCATCCCCCAGCATGGCCAGTGTATCCTGTTGTGCTCAGGACCCAGAGTGAGATCTCCTGAAGTGCCACAGCAGCCCTTTCTCCCTGGTCGTGTCCAGCTGGCAGCACACCCCCACAGCTCCCAAGTCACAGGACTCACGTTCCCCCCCGGCTCTGAGCAAGCAAACTCCATCCTGTGTTACTCTCAATCTAGAACACCTCTCACCTTTGCAGACTACCCTCTCTGCCCTTCCTCACTACCTCTAGGCTCCCCTGAAACAATGTTCCACTCTTACTTCCGATTCTCCTGTGTTTAATAATGACTCACACCCTTGTCCAGAAGTCTTTCTCCTGAACTGTCTCCACCTTTTTCTCCTGGTGATGTGTATGCCTGGTATCTGCCTGGCTAGACAATGATTCATGGTGAAACACTGGATGCTGATACATTTAGGAAGAATGGGGAGGTGCTTGGGAAAACTTTTGATGAAGATACTTACTAGCAAAAAGGGAGAGATACTGGGAGTCAATGACTTTGAACTTCGCTTCTGGGTCATTTAGCCTCCACTGAAACAGAGAAACACATTAAAATGAAGTGCTTATGCAGTTAACCAAGCCTGAACAGAAGGAACACACAGAAGATGTTCTCCACCACGTGGGCTCGCAGCTTCCTCCTTCTCCCTACTAGGACCAGATTTCCCCAGCAGCAGAAGACTGGGAACGAGCTGAGATCCCCCAGAAACTTCCACAACAGGAAAGGACAAAAAGCTGCAACAGACCCCAGAGAAGGCAGATCTATCCCAAGCAAGCAGAGGAAGGGGTCCTGACACACGGCCAGGACTATCCCACACAGAAGTAGGTAAGGGCTCTGGGAGGGATTAGCTACATCTCATGCAGTGAGGAGCTGAGGCCAGGGGAAGAAGGGAAATGATTGCAAACATCATTCCCAAGCTCTGTGGGGAGACACACAAAGGACCACCATCTCCACAGACTCACTGCTACTTCCACGTGGTCTGTTCCTCTGTCATCCTGCTTGTGCAGCACCTCAAAGTAGTACCTGCCTGCCGCTGACAGCCTGCGAAGAACAAGGTGTCTGTCACCAGGAGCATTAAGGAACATTTCTTAGCTTGTCAGCAGACAATGAGTGGAGAGCAACCACACCCATGAAACAACCTAATTCTCAGGGCAAGCAGGGTTAGCGCTGCCAAGAAAATCCAGATCCTGACAGTGAGATAGGGAGCTCCACTTGTGCACCTGGAGCACTCCAGACCCTTCTCAGTTAATTCTGAATAACTCCCTCCCAGTGTCGCCTGCTGAGTTTTGGCCTCTGGGAAACCTGGCCAGTTCCAAGGCAGGAAGCTCGGGATATAGTTCATATAGGGCAGTACGGATGTGCTGGTGGCTGATTACTCCAGGGAAGAAAAATTCAGTGTTGCATTCCTGCAGTAAATCAGCAAAGCTTTGGCAATACCCCAGAGTAATCCCTTTCTCTGTATTGCTAAACTGTTCAGCACAAGCCTGGGTGCTTTTCCCTTGTCCTTGGGATTTCGTGGTCATGTGCAGAGGTGGCTGGGACTGAGGGACTTTGCTCACTCACCTCACCACGTTTGACTTCTGGCTGTGAAATTTCCCAAACTCTCCTGGTGCGGTCCACTCCTTCCCTGTCTGTGAAGAGACAGAAGATGGCTCTAGTTAAGATGAGTTTCTTCCCTTGTTACTGCACTGACAGTGATAAAAAGGGAAAATTGAGCTCCCTCTTCCCTCCAATTCCTCCCGGCAAGTCATCTGTGAAATCCATCACCTGTGGACAGATTTAAGTCCCTTAATTGTGAACAAGGGGCTCTCAACAGCACTACCAAGAGGTAACTGGCTTAAGGTACCACATGTCATACCCATCTGGCATCTGTGCTGATATTCTCTGTAGCTGGGCAGGGAAAGAAACTTGGGAAGTCCAAGGAAGCAGTGAGTCAGGAAGGTCTCTGTTCCCACGGAAACGTTAAAGCCTCGAGGGGAGAAGCCTTGCAGCATGCACTGTACCTTGCCTACACTGGCCAGCAGCTGGAGACCAGAGGGCTTCTCGTTTGGACTCAGCCAGAACTCAGCATTGTCATCTGCAGCAATGGCAAACTGAAACTCCCCTGTCGAGAGATGGAGGGAGTAAGTAGGGCTTTGGGTAAGGCCTTGTGCACAGAACAGCTCCTGCTCCTCTAAAATGCTGTCTTTACCCTTTTTCCTGGTGAGACCATACCCTCCCTTTTGATAGCATCACCTTCCCTCCTTTAAACCTCTCAGAATTCTCTTAACTCTGCTGTGACTGAAAACAAACTTCACTGGTTCCCTGTCCCTCCTGCACTGGCTTCACCTGACATCTAACCTGGAATGCTAAGAAGTCTATGCAAAGTCTCCCCTGACATCCCTTTTGTTTCCAGAGCAAATTTTCATGTGAGATGCTGTGTTTGGATGGAGGAATGTGCACGTGGAGCCACAGAGGGACACAGAGGTGCTTGTGGCTCACTCTGTGTCTGGGGTCACGGGCATGGCAGCTGCAGGCCAGGGCCCGTGACAGAGGGTGAGTGTCAGCGGGCTGCTCAGGGCAGAGGCACGCAGCTGGGGATACAGATGTCAGCTGCTGTCAGATGGCATTCATGGGAGCAGCAGGGACATCGCTGATGTCATGTACAGCCCTGGCCACCCCAGGGACGGAGGGAGGGAGGAAAAGCTCGGGGATTGTTCGTGCCCACATACATGCCGTGGGGCTGTGCACTCACAACAGCATTGTTATTTATCTCGCATTTCCCATCTGCTTGCTTCTGTGCTCTTCCTCTCCACCCTCCAAGGGAGGCAGGCAGATGTGCTTCCAGCCACGCCAAGGCCACAGCCAGTCCCGCACGCCACCCACGTGAGGGACCTGGCGTTGGGCTTGCCAGGGTGAGGGCACCAGTGGTTCAGCACCAGGAGGGGAGGGAGGGGAAGGTGACACGAGGCACTCAGAACCCTCACCATCGGTGAAAGGATGCAGGTAGCCAAATATCCGGAGACCATAGTTGGTCCATTTTGGGGACACAGCCAACTTCCTCAGCGTAGTTCTTGTCTGAAGTGGAAGAAGAAAAAATTCATAAAAATAATTTTAGATGTGACAGGAACAAGGGGAGAATCAAAAACCCTGGGACAGGTGGGCAGAGAGAAGTATGAGGTTTTCTCTGGGTGTACGGGATGTGATGGACGCAGAAGAAAAGAGCGAATAAGAAATGAGGTGGAGCAGGTGGCTGCTGTGGAGGGAAAAGCTGCTCGGGGGGTGCCACTGAGGTGGTGGGGACAGGACGTGGCATTCCCCAGCCACTTGGAAGGAGAGCACCAAATACAAAGCTCCTTCAGCCCGTGTCTGAGCCCTGGCAGGCCAGCATGTGTGAAATGACCCTCCCCTGTGCAGCAGAAGAGCCGCCACACTTGAACCCTCGTGAAAGCATCCTGCTCCCTCAGCAGGAGGACAGAGGAGGTGGATGAGAGGGAGGTGGTGGATTTTAACAAACAGCAAGACGGAAGGAGATAGGGACAGGACGTGAAGGGAACAGGGGTGATCCACCTGGGAAGCTGAGCTGGGAAGTGCAGGACAGTGGATGTCATGGTCTTACTCACGTGAGGGAAGAGGGGGAAGTGGAGGTTTCTCCTGAGCTGCTCAATGGAGCTGCCACACCAGTCCTCAAACACGTGCAGGTTGGCCTGGCCCTGGAACTAGAAGGCAGAAGTGGGGCACCATGAATTGCTGCATCCATGCCCTGTGTCCCTCCCCTGCTCTGGCAGCCTTGGCCATAGCCCCGGTACGGGGGCATGTGGAAGAGTGAAGGAGATTCCTCTGCTACGATGGACTGGTCTGCAGCGGACATGGGTCCAGAGCCCTGCTTCTCATCTGCTGAGGGTGTGGGGTTGGCACACACGACTGAATGGCACCAGGGAACTGTGCTAACACTTGGGACATCTCGGTTACACGGCTGGGGTTCACTCCCACAAGGAGGTGTTTGACCAGAGGGCCATGCTCTGAGGCCGTGGTCTGGAACGGCCTATTGCAGGGTGGCAATAGCTCCCTGCGATGTAACATCTTACTGTTCTGCACGAAGGAGTTTTGGACTCCCTCACCATCTCAGGGCCATTTTCCTGACCTGAGGAAGAGGGGATGCCCTAGGGAGGGGAGATGGCAGATCACCTTCTCAAAGCGTGTCTCAGAGGTAAAGCTCATGGGGGACGATGGGGACAGGGAGATGGAGGCCCGGCAGGGCGGGGAGCAGCAGCACAGGCAGGTCAGTGGGCAGCATGGCCTCCAAGTGCCTGCAGAGACACGGAAACACTGAGGGAAGCGGGGGTCCCACCCCACACAGCACAGGAGGGTGTGCAGTGTGAGTACAGGTCCCTGCTACGCAGCCAGCCCCATCGGGAGAGGTTGCCAGTGTCCAGCTGAGACCTGGAGCACAGCTGGGCTGGGAAAAGCTTGCTGGCCACTGTGGGACTTCAGCAACACACTCCTCAAAGGACAGACTTTATTTTTGTCAGAGCCATTCAGAAGGGAATCACTGTCTGTCCCCCAGCAAAGTTCAGTTTCTGCCTGCAACCAGTGGAGCTTGGGTGCTGAAACCCTCCTCGCAGGACTGGCATCCAACAGGGAAGAATAAATAAGCTGGAGATGGTACAAGCTACCTTAGATGGCAAAATGCTGAAGAAAGGAATAGGTTGCCTTGGGACCGGGGAGGTTTTGCTGTGGCTGCCTTGCCTATATAAGGGCTGTGGGAGCAGGGCTGGGGAAACGGCCTGAACAGCACCCAAATGTCTACAGATGGCAGCAAATTCTTAGTTTTCACTGGGGACACTCTAGCAGGCCTGAAGCAGCACGGTGGAGGAGGGTCCAACCTCTCTGTGCACTCCTGGCAGAGAAACCTCTCCACTGAGTTATTTTTCCCAGGATGGTGGGTTGGGGGTGTGTTTTGAAATAAACTGTGGCTTGAAGGAAGGCCGTGAAGCAGATTTGGCTCTGCACCAGTAATGCTCCTTGCGAGCTGCGGGCTTTAGTCGTGCACGTGAAAACCATTTCTGTGTGCCAGGCAAAGCACATTCACAACCACTGCTGCTCTGGAGTGGGCTCTCGTCAGCCCTCTCTCATGGTGTCCTCACTGCCAGGGCTTGATGGATGTCTGCAAGCCCATGATGCCCCCCACTAACACCTCCTCCTCCCTCCTCTGCTGACATCCCTCAGCCTGGATTCTGCCCACCAGACAAGAGGAAAAGCAGTGAGACAAAGGGGATGTAATTCCTCAGGGCAATGCACAAAATCAGAGTGGAGGCAGACGGAGGGCTCGGGGTGATGGATGGAGCCCAGAGGAACCCGGGACTCCGCGGGAACTTGCGATACAAATAAATCACTGCAAGCGTGACAAACACGGGATCGGAATTTAATTGCTGTGCAGTCCCGTGCCCCTTGGCCAAATCCAGGTTCACACCCAGGGGTCTTACACTGCTTTTCTCAGCCGAATCAAATAATGACAACTGCTGTTTCTTGTGGAACATGAAGTGAGAGGAACAGGCTGGGCTCCCCCAGAGAGTCACTGCCAGAAACAGAGTCCTATGGAAGCCTGCTGCTACCCACAAGTGATGCTGGTTTTCCTTGTCGGAGAACTGCTTGCACACGGCAGGCAGCAGGCTCAGAGCTCTGTGAAACGCAGCACAACACTCCCACACTGTGGACAGGCTGGCACTGCAACCCACTCCTGCCACAGGCAGACCCAGGGGGTGCTCCCAGAGCTCAGGACTGCAACAAAGCTGGCCTGGCTGTGACATGGGGCAGCCCAAACGCAAAACCAGGTATTTATAAGGCAAATCCCAAAAGACTGGCTAGAATTGCTCAAATGTTTGCAGAGCAGCACTTGGACCAGTCCCCTTGCAATACAACACTTTACTGCACAGTTTGGCAGTATTAGGGAGAGGGCAGCCTACTAAAAAATAAGGCAGACACCACTGTACTAGGTGTACCATCAATACCTAAAGAGATAATTCCTGAGATTTCTAGCCCAACACTCCTGCCTCCAAGGTCTTTACAAAGCCTCCAGAGAGGAGATTCTGGCAGGAGTTAATGAGATCACTTTGTTTTCCTGCACTCACAGCTACTAGAAATAATTAACTGGTAAATAATAAATATTTCTTGCATGCTATTTTAAAATCTTTTCTAAATCAAGAGATTTTCTCCTGAGTTACAGCAGCTTAACTTACTTTCTGTTTCCTCCTAAAGGGAAAAAAAGAACATTATTGACAGATAAGTGCTGGCTGCTCGAAGTGCTGCTTTGGGACTGAAAACTGAGCTGGGCTTTAATTTTAGGCCCCCACAAGTCATCACTGTAGCAGCTGTTTTGAAACTCTATCACCTCTGTCCCTCCAACTCAATTCATGGCTGCCCATTACAGGCAGCTGAGAAATTCCTCTGTTTGCTATATGAGTATCCTCTCATGGAACATGCTGGAAAAATCTCCTTCTTGGGGCTTTTGCAGATTGCAGTTATAGATCAACATCACCACCATTCCCAATTCATCCACACAGAAATGTCAATGGATTTTCTAAAACATGGTTTTTAGAATGTGGTTCTAAAACACGGTTCCTACGTTTGACTTCCCAGCTTGGAACTACCTGGCCCTGTTTTGTAAAGGGTTGGAAATTCAGGACCTAGCAAGCAACAAGTTCCCCTTCTGCACTTAAAAACATCTGCTCTGAAAATTCTGGACAGACTGATTCGGCCAGACCCAGGAATAGAAGCCATGAGTCTGAGCTTTCAACGGGAGCTGGTTTTATGTGATCTGTGGCTTCCCATTTAGAGGGCTCCTCCTGCCCCGGAGGTTTCTCCCTGTCCCAACACCTCTTCCCAGTTGCTTATCACCCTGCTGAAATAGCAGCAGTGCAAGATCCCAGCTCAGACCCAGAATGGGCACAGGTCACACACCAAGGGCACGGTCAGCACAGTGTGAGTGTGCCCTGGGGCACAGCACCTGGGTTCTCCTCCCCAGGGAGGGCTGTGCAGGCTGACACCTCCCGGACACAGCACAGGCACAGTGACAGCGCTGTCCCAGCAAGGGAGAGCCAGTGACAGCACTGTCCCAGCGAGGGAGAGCCAGTGACAGCGCTGTCCCAGCGAGGGAGAGCCAAACCCTTACACGTGCAGGGAGGGGACAGCAGGGCCAGGCCCTTGCTTGGGCACCGATGCAGCCGTGCCCCTCCAGGGCTGTGGGAGCGTGGCTGGTCTGACCCCAGCGCTGGCCCTCCCACGCTGCAATGTCTGCCTGCAGCCCCGGTGCTGCAGTGAAAGGTTTTGGTATTTCCGCTTCCTTCCAGCGAGAAATGTTAGATTATCAGCCCCTGCTACAAAAACCAACCATAGAGGAGGATCAGGAACACACAGAGCCCAGAACTCTTCCTAGCCCAAACCCTATCACGTCAAAAGTATCTGTGGGGTGGCACCACACACCCAGGGGCTCCTGCTGAGCAAGGAGGCCAGGGAAGAAAGATCTGGGCAAGCAGCAAAGCTGAGAGGATTGCAGCAGCAGAGACGCGACCTCCTGCCCTGGAACCGGAGCAGGATGCAAAAGAGAAGGCTTTCCTAATTTAATCCTGGGTGGCTTTGGCATCACAGAGGCAAATCAGCTGCGTAGCTGCACGCAGCCCGGGGAATGATAAACAGGGCACAGAGAGGGCCTGAGCCAGGGAAGAAAGGAGACATTGTGCTGCCAGCTAGAAACTCCTGAGTTTGTAAGACTCTTCTGTCTCCTCAGAGTGGCTGCAGCCCCTCCTCCTGCCTGGCCCAGCTCCTCTGACTGGGTGACATTCAGCAGCCAGCAGCTGGGCTTGGCTGCGCGCTCTGCTGTGCTGGGCACTTGTGGGAATCCATCAAGACAAGTTAGCAACACAGCCCCTCTGCCTGGATGGGCACGAGCAGACAGGGAAGGGATATCAGCAGAGCAGCAACAGCTTTGTCTTTCGGTCCTCTCAGGAAAGGATGCTTCCTCTTGGGGCAGGTTTGGCAGCAGGACAACACTCCAGCACAATCCTCTGGTTTCGTGCAGCACCTGTGCGACTGCGCAGGGGATGTGCTCCTGGACATCCCTCCCACCTCCCTTCGGAGAGAAGGAACTCCTGAGGCTGCACGCACGTGAAGGAGGAAAGGACATTTTAAATGCAGCCCAGCACTGCCCAGACCTTTCTCCTCTCAGAGCTGAGCAGATGCTTTTGCAGAGGTAAATGAGAACGGTCTGGCTAACCAGCCCCTTTTCTGAAAGTCCTACCCACACCCACAGCAGTGCCAAACGGTGACACTCATAGCCCACAGCGCAGGTTCGCCCTGACGACAGCCAGGCACCTTTCTCAATCAGTGAAACAAAACACCCCACATCTCTCCAGCCTGAGGAGGAGTGGGTGATGTTGGGAGCTGGAAGACTTTGCTCTGGTGCCTGGAAGTGACAGTAAGGATAGGGATCATCACATGCACGGGCACCTGGAGGAACCAGGAGCCAGGCTGAACCCTGCTTTCCCCCAGGTGCCAGAGCAAAACTTCAGTTAGGGATTTCCAATGAGCACACCTTCCTACCACATTATCCAAGGCTAAAGACTTAAGCTGCCTATCTCATATCCTGAAACTGAGAGAGGAAAATTGAAACCTGTCCTTTTTTGGCAATGCTGGCTGCCAGCTCACCCTGCAACCCTGTTAATTATTTATGTTTGTCAGGAATATGCCTCTCTATTCAAACAAAGCCCAGCTCCTTGAACTGTGTGAGGCAACCTGGTGTCCCTCGCCCCAGGAATCAGGCTGCAATTAAATTATTAGAGATGCTGTGGGAAGGGCACAATGGGATTATAGATCCTGGGTAATTAATTTGGGCAGAGTCAGAGAAAAACTTAATCCCCAGGCTGGGAGAAATTTCAGTCGGTGGCTAGGACAGCAAGCAGCTCTATACAGAGCTGTGTCCACGGATCCCTCTCCACCTCCTGCAGCTGGTACTGGTGAACCTCTGTCTGCAGTCAGGGGGACTCCGCTGACCCTCTGGGTACACACAGTGCTGCAGCAAGGGCAGGAAATTTTGCCTTATAAAGCCAAGGAGAAAAGTGTCCAGGCCACAGTGTGCACCTCGCCAGCCACACCTCTAAACCGGTAAAGGCTCCTCGCACACCACAGCTGGCCCTTTCCAGATTCACGTGCTGTGAGAAATCTCTGGGGAGGGGATCAGAGACACAGGGCAAAGCCTCAGGGAAGCTGGGGGATGCCACGCAGAGCCTGTATCGCCCGGTGCCATGGGAGACGGGAGCTCGGTGTCATCCCTGGGCATAGCAGCAGCCCTGCCCCTGACATGCCCCAGCAGCTGCTCCTCGGGAGGCAGCCCTGCCTGCACGCTGCCTGCAAGGCCCTGCAGCTGGAGGGAGGCCCCAAGCTCCAGCCGGGCACAGCACACCAGAGCCCATGCTCTGACAGGGAACAGACCAGTGCTCTGGGCTGGTTCTGGGCACTGGGCGTGACTGGTGCTGGCTGCTTCCTGCTGCAGGGACCCGAACTGCCCCTCGCTAGGGCTGGGTGGACACACGCTCCCTCCATCACCAGTGAGATCTGGAGTCCTGAGTGCAGGCCCAGCAGCCTGCTTCCTCCCTGGGGGAGTCACAGAGGCCCTTTAATTTGTGCAGGTCTCTAATCACCTTGAGGAATTCAGTGAGCTGCCTCCATTAACAAATGCCCCCAGGCTGCTGTCCCTCTCATTAGAAGCAGGCTGCATTGCTCCCTTATCTGGAGAGGAATGATGAGATAAGGGAACAGGGGAGGAAAGAATAATCGAGGCATGAAGGAAACAAAGGGAGTGTTTACCCCAGTCAGCAAGGGTCACCAGAGAGGGTCCCTGCTCATGGAAGTGGCACTGAAGTGGAGAAATCTCCACGTAGGACACACAGGGGTTGGACGGCGAAAGCCAGAGCAAGAGCAGAGCGTGGCACTTCTGTGTGCCACAGTCACGTATTTGCTTGATGAATGCTTGGCCCCACACACCCCAGCCCTGAATAAACTTCACTTTTCAGGTAGGTAGTGGGCTGCCTGGAATTGAGGGTGGGTGCTCAGAGCCTTGACGACTGGTGGAGACACCAAATTATCTGGAATCTGGACACTCCAGTCTTTCCAGATGATTACTCAGGTCTGTAAGTGTCATTAAGCAGGGAGAAGGTGATAGGGAATGGGCTCCTAGTGAAGTGAATTAATTTCCAGGCAGACGTCCCTGCCTTTCCTTTTTGCTGTACAGGTCTCTAGCGATCCCAAACTCACACAAAATGATGGAGAAAGGCACCCACCTCTGGCATCCATGGGATGGGGTTGTCCACAGCTGCATAATTTGATTTATTCCTCCCACCTCTTTGCAGCTCTTGGATCTGAAATACAGGTAGAGAAAAGTCAAAACAACCTGATAAATGACACGGCACTGGCATGTACAAGATAGCTCTATACAAGCTCTACAAGAGGGCTCAAACCTGGCCACAAGAACATATCAGAAAATAAAACAAGCTCTCAAGCTCCCCTTCCAAAGGACAGGCCAGTTATCATGGACATAACGTGGTGAAAATGCTCCCTTGGCTTTTTTGACAGCACATTTCCATGGTGAACTCCTGATGGAAAAGGATGTCAGTATTTTACAACAGCGTTCTAGCACAGAGTTAAAACTTAGGTCATTCTCTGGGGTCTTTCTCCCTCCATCCACGTTTCAAAAATGTCCGAGCAATAGTTCTTCCAGCACTGCCGTCAGTCAACAGTACTGAGATGTGCTTCACTGGAGAGCAACAAACTCTCTCGTGGCCTTTCATTTCTGCTTCTATCTTGCCTTCCTGTGCCACAAACCCAGCCAGCTCCGTCCCACCGCCGTGCCTCAGTACATCTAAAATGACTTACGTGACTACAGTGGAGTCACTGTCCGCTCACGTAGCTGTGAGTCAGCTCACAGCTTGCTCTGTGGCAAGCTCTCTTTCCTGTGTGAAGAGAGAGCTGTCTCTTGGGGCCAGCAGCAGAAAGGAAGGGCTGCCCTTCTGCACACTCAGAAGGCAGCCGCAGCCTCCTCACCTGGTGTCTCGGCTTCTGTGGGTAGTCGAGCTGAAGGCTTGTGTCCCCACCTGGGACATCGGTGTGTGACAGAACCTTAGCGAGCTCCCTCCAGCTTTCGTATCCTGTGCAGAGGAAACAGAAAGAGGTATCAGGGAACAGGGTAAAACAAGAAGGTGTAGCAGTCACCAGAAGAAACTGGTCTTTACAAGGTTGAGAGACCTCTAACAGTCTGGAACGGTCCAGCAGAGACCAGGAGTTGTTTACGTTGTTTGGAGCTGGCAGACTGGCACAGAGAGAAAAACTGCCTTTATCTTCCTTAAAAGCTTTTCCTTCCTTCTTATCAATTTAATACTTAAATTGAAGAGTCATCATAGTTCTAAGGTATATGTCAGAGATTTCATTAATCACCACAGGACTGGAAACTTTTTTTTAGATTACTCAGATAATCCCCATAGTCAGACTAAAGAACATCAATTTTTATCAACTAGCAGTGCCAAAGAAAAACAAGACAATAATTAGATTACTAATTAATTTAACCACCAGAAGCATATTATTCTTATATGCACCTATTTGCACAATAAAAGCTTCAATTTTCTTTTCTTGAAGGAAATTAAGGACACTCATCTGCAACACCTAAAATATTGGCAGTGATGCAGTCGAGGACATTGCTATTCAAGTGAAGTCATCTTCCAGGTTCAAAGCAACTTCATCTGAAACTCCCTTCCCCTCTCTCATTCTGCTGAGTCCAGAAGCCAGGATCAATTCTGATTTCCTTCCAAAACTTCCCTGACCTCCTTGGGTGTAGGAGGGGCACAGACGAGCAGATGCAGCAGAGCCTTGTAGCTCCCCGTGCCTGCTGCCCCTATCACCAACGAGACAGCGCTGGTGAGCAGAGCTCGGACCTCCCAGCAGCGCTACAGCGCCTCACACTATGTGGTTTTCAGATCTGATAAACATTTTGGCACTTAGTCAGCAACTAACCAGCCTGCCAGCAGCTCAGTGCTGTGCCCACACCGCACGACAGCTCCAGCGCGAGGGGCAAGTGCCAAAACCTCCATCAGCCCCGGCTTCTCCAAGGCTGCTGCCAGCCCAGCTCAGCACCCACGCAGCAGGGAACGGGGCCAGGCTCTCTCCCCATTTCCTGTAAAATGGGAAAAGCTCCTCCCCAAAGCTCCAGGAGGCCCACGGAAGTTGGCTGCCTTGGTACAGACAGGGCATCCCGACAGTTTCAGGTCTGAGTGTTGAGGTGAATGGTCTGAGCCTTCCACACTATTCCTACAGCCAGAGGCGGCAGGAACCTGTTCTGAGGGGGAGGAACAGCCCACCGCTGGGGAAACATCTGCTGTTTCACAGCCAGCACACCCCCCTTCACCCAACCCACCTACCCACACCTTGCCCACCCTGCCAGCAGCACGGGAGCCTCGCTGTGCCTTAGGCAGGAGCATGCTCCATCCGTTTGCTTTGGAGGGGGCTTTTACAAGCCACGTGGCTTAGATCATCCCCCAAACATCTCTGGGCTACACAGAGGCCAAGGCAAACCCCAAACCACCCCAGGAACTAGAATTCACAAAGAGCCCTCTGCCAGTTACTGTAACTACAAATAGGGTTGAAAAACTCTGTCTCTACTTGCTCCTGAATCTGGGTCCCACAGAGTCTGGCAGAGGTGAGCAGAAAGTGAAGATGTTGAAGCTGCCTCCTATGGTGTGCTGATCAAAGGGGGCAATGAACAAAAAGAAAGTGCAAGAAATGTAAAAAACATGAACGTAGTCAGAGATTCAAGTGAGAGACAAGGCTCAGAGGCAACCAGGGTGTCCTGCTTTCCTCATGTGGGTGTTGGCTTGGATGTGTGGGTTTCATTCAGGCCCTGTCAGATGCTGAACAGTCACAAATTTCTGACCGAGATCTTCTCACTCCCAGATTCTGATTTGAAGCAATGCGTTTAAGTTTATGACTAAAAATAATCAAGGTCAGTATTTGTCTTCTGTGGAAGATTTTTCAGACACTGGGTGAGTAATCTACTGATTAATGCACCTAAGCACAACTTGTGCTTCAGGTACTGACTATCATGGAAAAAAAGGAGAAATTCTCTTGTCTTTATATAATTCTACGTGTAATTGGTGAGTCTCCCCCTTGTTCAGAGCAGTGAGGCAGAAACCACTGTTTGTAAGTGTCCTGCAACTGGAGACATGGCCCCACTCGGAATGGGGCTGAAACAGACTTTGTAGTTCATGTGAAATTCAGCACTTGCTACTTTGAGGGCTCCTTATAATAGTGGGAGAGGACAGCGGGCTTTTTTTTTCCGAGAATAGACCCAGAATCATAGAACCATAGAATACCCTGAATTGCAAGGGAACCACAAGGATCACTGAAGCCCAGCTGCCTGGAGAGGAACCAAGTCAATCAGGGGCAACAAAAAAAAAAAAGCAACAGAATTCAGCTCACCCCTGGAGATTCACCGAGGGAGGACACCAAGAGAAGCAGGATTTTTTTGTTTTGTGCAGAGGGGAGAGGTTATTTGGTTTCACTGTTAAACTCAGCACTTCACTGCCCCGTGGAATAAGCTCAGGACGAAGCAGCAGTCAGCTGCCTCTTCTGGGAAGGGGTGCTGGCCACCGCAGGCCGCCACTCTGGCTGTTCCACGGCTGGCACGGAGCCTGCCTCCCGGCAAACACAGAAGCCTGGCTGCACACAAGTGCCAATGGCTGACATTTCTTTGACCCTTGGAAAACAGAAGAAAGGGAGGCAATTCTCTGTGTTGTACAAATATTTACCTAACACATCGGCCAAGCACAGAACAGACAAAGGAGCTACGAATTAATCTGGAGGCAGCAATTTCCTTGCTGGGTAATTTGTGCTTTGGCAAGCCAATTCCTCAGCATGGTAGGAAATGATTTTCGGAATATAAGAGGATCAACACTCCCCTTAGAGAAAGTTCTTGGCGCTGCAGTTCCTTCTGAAAAGATTGGCTTTTCCCTGGGGGTCTCCACAGGACACCTGGGGAGAAGCACCTGGTTTTGCCCATGCTTTCCTCACCAAAGGGAGGAAACTACAGAAAAGACAGATCTCCTGCAGCCTCCTGCAGTCAGAACACCTCCCAAGGCCAACTCACCAAGGTTTTCCCCACAGCATGTCACAGGATTCACGACATGGCCTTGCAGGTCTCCACTCCTGTGTGACAGCTGGAGAGGGGAGCTCTGAGGCCACATCCACTGCCCTGTCCCAGGAGCACCAGAGCAAGGTGATCTACCACAGGTTCAGCCTGTCCTCAAGCTCTCCATGAGCACTGCTCACTGGCTCCAGCCATCTCTTGATGGCTACTCAAAGTCAACAAGCCTACGCCTGGAAAAAAGCAGGAGTCGAGAACTAAAATACCTCAGCAAACACTTTGGTGTCACTAAGAAGGAATGCCAGAGTTATTAGCTTTGATGGTTTTGCTCCAGTCCCTCTACAAAACTGGCTCTGGCTAGGATGTGAAAAGGCAAAAACCCACAAAGGCAGCAATCAAAGGCTTGGGAAGAGCCTGTCTCAAAGCCAGGCGAAGATGCTGGGCCAGGCACTCTTGCCATTAGCCTGTCAGACAGATGCACCAGCCAGCTCCTTGCCTTTCTCTCTTCTGGGCATCACTTCCCGAAGCACTTCCCATCACTTCCCCAAGCACACCAGTTGTTTTCCAAGGCTATTTTTTCACCTTGAACACCTCCAAGGAAGGCAACACTGATGCAGGCACAGCTTGCCAGAAGCAGCAGCCAGCCTTGCTGCCACATACTCCACCCTCCTTGGCATCAGTCGAATCTCCTCTCTACAAGCAGAGGCCCATCTTTCTTTTTACTTTTGCACACCAGTGGTCCAAGGTTCCAGCCTCACAGGGATCAGCCACTGCCCAAAAACACGAAGCTGGTTCCTCTTCAGAGAAAAGTGGTCCTTTTTCTCCCTGTTCCCATCAGGCTGGCTGGCAGATGCCTGCTGAGGATCCAAATGCCTAGCAGGGCTGACCCTCAGCTGCCCCTCTGGATACAAGATGGGAAGCCCTCAGGACTGGAGCTTCCTACTGGAAATAAGAGGCAGGTGAACACAAAGAAAAGGCAAAGAAGCTGAAGAGGAGGCTGAGACAGATGCTGCATCCTACAGCAGAAACCCCCACCAGAGGCAGCCAGTCTGGAGCCGGTGGCCCACAGATCCAGTGAATCAAACATTAAGAGACACAAAAGCTGCACCAAGAGAAATAAGATGGAGACGATTCTTGCCTGGGGTCTGGTCAGGCGTGAGGGCCACGGCTGCCTCTTCTCAGCCATGCTTTTTACTGCTCTCGGGTTAAGAGTCAGCGAAGGAAGCTGCAAGTGGAGATGGAGAGATCTCACCCAACAGTAGAGACTCTGCCACAGCAATGCACTTGAAGCCCAGTCCAAGAGGAAAAAAAATGAAAAAAGCAGAAAGCCGCAGCCAGAGATAAGAGACAGCAGTACCCAGGGAGCTATCAGGCCTCAGGGCAGGAGTGTGACCAGAGCTGCTCTGTGTGTTCAGAGATTAGATGCATCCAGCCACTGCCATGCCCCCGGCCCCAGACAGCGCTCGACATTTCAATTAGCCTGTGGAGATACCTGGCAATTGTGCAAGGGGAAATCCCAGACCCACTCAGGTGATCAACTTCCCCTCTGAAAGATGAGATTTGATTACTCTGCTGTTGTTACTGCTGCTTACATAGCTGCAAATGCTATTAACACCCACACGCTAGCCAGCCCTTTTGTAACCCTGCTAAATGATTTCACTCAGCAGCCTCACGAAAGAGCAGGTCCACAGGCCGTTTTGCACAAAAGCACTTTCCTTCTTATCTGAGAGCCTTCTCCTGTTCTTTTTGTTCCAAGGATAGGGCAAGAAGGAAACTGGCAGGAATCACACAGGGTTTTGTTCTTCATTACCCCCAGCATCCACAGACCCCTCAATGTGGCTTGATGTTTTAACCCTCTCTTGGATGGTCTTATTTCTCCTCTTATCCTGGCTGAATATTTCCAACTTACTGTCATTCCATAGGACTTCAGCACCATCTGAGGTCTCTCCCAGTGTTACTCCTGGCTGAACAGGTATGCAGGGGCAACACCCAATCCCCCCAGACATCATCACTAGGTGCCTTGCAAACATTCTGGTCCAAAGGATGCCAGGGAAGGCTACTTGAAACTCAACATAAGAAGGTATTTAGAGAGTTTGACATGCATTTCACACACCCTGACCAGAACAAACCCTACTGCTGGTGCCACTCTTCAGGGGAAGCAACACCCATCTCCTGCCCTGCCACACCCACCAATGCAGCCCCACAACAGCCAGTGCAAAAATCATGAAGACGAGGTGTAGACTGACGCTCTAGAAACAGAGATGTGGGTGAAGGATACAGTGAAAAGGTACAGCCAACAGTTTCTGGACATAAGGGTGAGTTAGGTCAAGCCATGAATCACAGACAGGGTCAGAGAAACTGCCAAAAAACTCCCATTCAAGGGTAGGGCCAGGCCAAGGGAGTCTCTTTGGTTACTCGTTTAAGTCAACTAAAAGGATAGACAGAAAAGAGTGAACTCCTTGTCCTCAGGTCAAGATTGAAACAACACTCCTGCAGTTAAAAGGATTCAAGGAGCATGAAACCCGGTGCTACAGTGGGAAACCTGCAAACCTTTCCAGTTCTGGTCAGTGCACAACCCGCCAATCAGATTGCTGACCTCCTCCAGGGACAAATCTCAACTTAGGAGCCTTGAGTGCAGAAATAAATTACCCCATTCTTCCTCCAGGTACCGCTCTGATTCGCTGCTATGTGAATGGCTTTGCAAACTGACAATAAGCTGCAGAACATTAAAAGTACTTGAAGTATGATGGAGAAAAAGGCAGAGCACTGCACTTGGGACGGAGAGGAAAATATGCAGACATTAAGTACCCAGGGCACTACTGCAGTCTCACTGCCAGACTCACCCACAAATAATACCTTGCTGCTGTTCCCCTCCAGGTATAGGAAACGTATTTCATGCAGCAAGGGAGGAACTGATAAGCAATGGCTGGGGCACTAACTGCCTTTGTGGAAAACATAATTCAAACCTTGCTTCCACCACTGGAATTTTCCAGTGCCCTAGTTAAATCATTAAAGCCACCCATGCCACAAGATTATCTAGCAAATACTGCCTGCTGTCTGAAAGCTCAGTGAGGATATGCACACATGCAGATGCAGTGCCGGATTTGAGGGAGAAAGACCATCATGTTGCTGCACTATCCTTCAAAATTACAGGGCCGAGCTCCTGAGTCAGCTCCAGAAATGCCTCTGTTCCAACCCAGAATGTACTAGAGCAAAACAACTCCAGCTGCAAACTCTTGCCTGTCTGCACTTGCCACGCCGAAGGCACAGGAGGTTCAGGAGTTCATGCCAGCGTGGGAGGGTGGCTGTGACCTGCAGCCAGCTGAGGTGCCCAGGCACAGAGACCCCGCTTTGGCTGGGCAGTCAGAACCCCCTGCCCGAGGCGACTGCTGCCCACGAGAGCCCTGTGTCCTCTCCTGCCCATCCTCATTTCTTCAACCATGCAATTAACCCTCCACACCTTCCTCTCCTCTGCCAAACTGCACTGGGGAGTCCTCAAGGGTTAGACTGGGGAAGGGGAAGAGCAGAGCACTTTGTTTCTCAGGGGAAGGAGGAAACTTTGGCTCAAATGAAGACTGAGCAGAAGAGCACCTACTGCTGCTTTCAGCAACATAAGATGAAAGCCCATGATTTTGGCACTGCTAACTTCTGCAGCAAAGCAGGGAGAAGTGCTTTTGAGTCTGTTACCCACTTGCAGTATTCCATGGGCCATCTTAAACCACATAAAACAATACAGAACCTTTTAAATCATAAAACATATTTTTCAACATCATGGCCATGACAGCCGGGCAGTTAAAACCCTTAAGGGCTGGCAAGTTCCACTCCTTAATTTACAGAAGGCACGGCAATTGTGCTGCAATTATGGTGTGCTTGTTCCCGAGACACCATGCTGCACACAGGCTGCCTCTGGGCCTGCCTGTCTGTCCAATATTGCCACCAAAAGCAGCCTCTCTATTTTTCCAGTCTTCATGCACAGCTATAGAGTTCTCAAAACAGCTATGACCAGGGTCCAAGAGAGCTGCTTGGACATACCAGGCATACCAAGAGTGAGGGTATTTGAGTAGTTCTCATCATGGAATCACTCTTACCAAGCCAGCCTTTTGCCAGTCATTGTCTTTAAAATATGGGATTTGCATCAAAACATTTACTGGTGTGAGATCTGCCTTGCTCAAACTTTAATAGTTGGAGCACTTGGAAAAACCAGCAGGTTGTGAGAGGAACACAGAGTCAGGTGTTTGTATACGAGACTAGGTTTTGATTTCTATTCCTGCTTCTAAGGTGAAAATAATTTGCTCCTTTGATGGTGAACTGTAACATTAGGCATTATTTTTGTTTCAAAAATACCTTTAATCCTGGAACACTTGAATGGGTTTTTACCAATTCATGCCCAGTGACCACATCCTCAGCTGCTGACTCTCACTCTGCCGTCTGCTGTATTTTGTTTTTAATACAAATAATAGTAACAACTTAAAAAATTCCTACCTAAACCTCAAGGTGACTAGCACGAAAAGCAGATGTTCCACCTGTTTCTGATCACTGCAAGTGGTATTCCTGGCACTCTCCCCGTCATCTGGAGGCACTGGTGAAGCCCTGCCCTTACAGACAGGAGAGGCAACAAAGGCCTGTCCCACTGAGGTAACGAGTTATTTAAAGCTGAAGTTTGGCTCCATTTATCAGTGCCTCAGTGCAGCAGGTCACAGGCACTGCACAGGACACAGACCTGGCAGGCTTCCTGCCTGCTTTAATTTGTATGTACTGCACCATCATGAACTGCAGTGAGGACTTGTTTTGCAAAGAGATGCGTGTTTCTAAACGCTTTCAACCGCCAACAGATCTGCTGCTTTGATGTCCACGGGATCTGAATAAATACAATTAATAAGAAGTAACATATGTAGGCAGCTTCCCTCCCCTGAGCATGCAGGTACATACAAAAATAAAGGAAGAAAGTGGCAATTTTATGCTCAGCAGTCTTTGCCATCTGTTTTTCTTTCTGCAACAGGACTGTGCCCCGGAGAGCTCAACAAGGTCATCCACAGAGCTTTCAGAAAGCTTTGGTAAGTGCATTTTTCTAAACTGATCCAAACACTGCAGCACACAGACTGCCTAAAGAGCTTTCCAAGACTTTTTCTTTTTTTTTTTTTAAATACAGGAGCTGTCTAGGATGTGAAGCTGAACATCAACTGAGCAACAGACCTCCAAGTCAACATTTGCTACTGCTTTACCAAACATAGCTAAGGCATTATTTTTTATCTTGGCTGGGGATTTTCCTGAAGGCTCAGTAGCTTGCCACTTCCATGTAGATGCAGCATTCCCAAAATATTTTCTTGCAGCTTGATTTTCAGTCAGGTTCTGTGGAACTTCGTGCTGTAGAAGATGCCATTCACTGCTTCCATGAGAAAACCCCCACACCTTGCTTACACCTGCCTGCCATTTCTATTTGCCATTTTGCTCAAAGCTGCTGTAGGCATTTTCTTCCCCTGAATTCACTTCAAAAGCAGTAACTCACTCCTGCTGAAATGCATTGTTTCCATGGTCTCTGCGAGCTTTGCAACAAAATTCCTACCCTACACTTTCAGTTTCAGTGGTGCCTGGAGGCAGACTGTGGGCATGATTATGGGCAGAGGAAAATAAAGATAAAGAAGGTGCTAGGCAAATATCTGCCAGAAATGGTGCAGGTAGGGTTGACCTGACCTCAAGGCAAGGAAGCGAGCCAAACCAACTCTCTTGCAGGCCACCCCAGAAGTATCTTATGATTTGTTTAAATTACTTCCAATTGCCTGCGTTCTTGAGGACAGCAGAACGAGTGTTCTGCCCGTGGCTCTGCATGGGACGCCCTGCTCTGACACCAAACAGAGCCCTGAAGAGAGAGGCCCCTCCAGCTGTGGGACAGCACAGCAGTTCTCCAGCAGCTCTGCTGAGGAGGAACCAGAAGCAGGCGTAGTGATGAACATCAAACCCAGAGGAATATAACAAGTCTTCTAACAGAACGCAGAGGAACTGGCAGTGCAGTGACTGAGGTACTGCTTTTGGTACTGCTCTCTAGGTGTGTCACATTAGAAACAATTCCATGATTGCGTTTTGAGCCAGATGTAGCTCTTCCAATAATGTTACTGGGGTTTGGAAGGGGCTCTAAAACTACTCCCAAGAATTTCAGGAGCCTGGATGCAATCCCTGAAGTTTACTTCCACAATTTTGATTCAAGATCCGAAACTACAGCTTCTGGTTCTTAGGTATCACTGAATGATTTGTGCTGAAAGGGACCTTAAAGATCATTCAGTTCCAACCCCTCTGCTGTGGACAGGGACACCTTCCACTACACCAGGCTGCTCAGATGGGACATCACAACTTCTCTGGGCAACCTGTAGCAGTGTCTCACCACCCCCACAGTAAAGAATCTCTTCCCAGTATCTAATCTAAACTTGCCTTCTTTCAGTTTAAAGCTATTCCCCCTTGTCTTATCATTATGTGCCCTCGTCCAAAGTTCCTTTCCAGCCTTCTTGTGGGCTGCCTTTAGGTACTGGAAGGCTGCTATCAACATGGTGAAACATAGATTAAAATGGCAGCAAAAGGCAACTGGAATATCAGGATGTTCTTCAAGAATGTCCGAAATTTCTCATCAGATGCTGACAACACCAAATCCACGCTCAAAGCTTTATCTGACCTCTGAGCCTAAATGCCAGCCTTCATCTGTCTTTGCAGAGGAACTGTGCATGCAACCTGACACCAGCATCTCTGTTTAGCAAAGCTGAGATTTGTAACACTGATTTCCTCTGAATCATCATCAAACACCAACCGCTAGTCAGGGCAGACAAACATGCAAAGACAGGCCAACATTTTGATAAGTAATGGGAAATCCTATTTACCTGTGCCTTTAAAAACCATATCAAGGCTCAGAGTACTAAGAGGCCACGAGCATGCTCCAGCTCTTCCATGACACAGGCTCAAAACTCACATGGACAAAACAAGCTGCCAGTCCTCCCCTCAGGCGTCCTGCCTCCAAGCAAATGCATGCTGTGCAGTGGGACGGGCTGCAAAGCACGGACACTTGCTTCTGGGACAGCTTTATTTACACAACACGGGTTGCTATGAGGAAAAATTAGGGTTGTGTAAACTGTCTTTATGGAGCTCTTACCCAGTGACATAATTCCAAAATACGAACTTCTGAAATATTGTTTCTTCTCTTTCTGAACTAACTCCCACGTCGGATGTCCTGCTTTGGATCTCAAACCAGCCTGTGCAACACACTTGACAAAAATAATTAAGAAAGCGGGAACCAGGAGGAGTTCACAGAAACTACTTTTTGTCCCACAGAATCACAGAATATTCTGAGTTAGAAGGGACCCACAAGGATCATCGAGTCCAGCTGCGCAGGACCGACCATCCCAAGAATCCCTGAGAGCCTTGTCCAATTGCTCCTTGAGTTCTGGCAGGCTTGGAGCCATGACCACTGCCCTCAGGAGCCTGTTCTGGTACCCAAAAAACATCTGAGTGAAAAACCTTTTGCTGATATTCAGGCTAAACCTTCACAGAGACAGAAAGAAAGAGCCTGTGTTTACCACTACCCTAGCTTCCTAAAACACTCACACCTAAATCCCACTGTTTGAAAGGAGATTTATTGAATTTGCTGAATATTTTCAGCCTGCTAAACTGGGACAGACTCCACTCTCACTTGGGATTTTTTTTGAATGTGGTGTCTTTCAATTAAAATCTTTGTCAAGAAGACTTAAGAGACGCCACAAAAGAAGAGGCAAGAAGAACAACTTTAGTTTGTTCTGTAAATCTTGTCTTAAACGTTCATTTGTTTTGAGCATCTCAGTCCCTTTGCAAAACCAGACCCTAACTTTTTCTTCAAGATCTTTAAAACCCACCAGAGCTGGGACAGGGATGACGATGGAGGAGGGATGCTCCAGGTGGCAGAGCCGGGAGACACCCCTGGCCCACCCCTCCTGTGGAGTGGGACCGGGACCCAGCCAAGGGGCCCTGGGGCACCAGCAGCCCCCAAATTCCACACCCGCTTCAACATCTCCCCCCAGCCTGGTCCAGCTCGGCCCTGCCCTGTCCTCTTGCTTGTGCATGGAACACTATCCTTGAACTTTCCCCTCGAGGCTCCAGTGCGTTGCTGCCATCTGCTCACAATGAGCACATTTGCAGATGTGCAGACGTACAATTACAGGAAGTACAAATAAGACCCCTGTGTAAGGCATAGCACAGCTGAGAACCAGGGAGGTTTATGATTCGAGTAGTTTAAAGGACTTTTAATGGCTGATAGAGAGGATTCAGTTTGCTGTAGCGAAATACATGCAGTAATAATGCATGCACTTAGTGCAGAAAGAGAAGAAACAAAGCAACTATTCTGCTCTCAGCTGATCCATAGGCACATCCCTCACTGAGAGGGGTGTTGAAGCTGATGAAGATCTTTCTTATCTGAAGTGCCAACGATTGTTAAACCACACCTCTCATTTTCAGCTGATTCCAAGCGTAGATCCTTTCTGAAGACCAAGTGGAAGCAGATCCACATTCTTAGGGAAAAAACCCTTATATACTATATCTCCTGTCATTCTCTCCCTATATAGGGAGTTTATTGCAGATTGTTGGGGTTTTTTTTCATTGTGATGCAGCTTAAATAAGTATTATTATTATTACTATTATAATAGCTGGGAGTTGGAAACACAAATTAAAACACTTCAACAGTTGAAATATGATGGTAAAATTGCGCCATCGCTGCACTCTGTGAATGACATCTAAGCTGTATTTTAAATTTAACTCATTTCTGTGCTACCTTCTGTATTAATAAAACCTGTGTGGTAGGACTAGTGTCTTACCACGCTGCCCTAAATTTCATAAAATCAGGGGAACCACTTCTACCGCTCTTTCAGAACTTCCAGGGAACTGAAAAATTATCCACTGGGAAATTTCTGGTTTGAGTTCCTCTAAGCTTCTGCCCCAGACAGAACAAACTCAGAGCCATTCACGAGGTGAGATGCAGCTGAACTTTGCAGAGCCCAGACTGCAGGGGCCAGCCAAATGCTGCTGCAGGGGCCCTGTTTTCCACACGCAATCCCTGCCACCAGCAGGCATTCCTGAGGGCTTCCAGGAGGTGATCCTTCACCCAGCAGGAGACAGCCGGGTTAGTTGCCTTGGAGCTGGGCCAGTGTGCCTCACAGAGCTATCCTGTTTCAGTGGAATATTTAACTGTGCTGTAGCTTTCTACCAGAGCATTAAAATTGCCCTTCCAACTGCTTAAGGTGGCTTGCAAGGACTGATTGCAAAATCATAATTTTCTTCCCAACGCACTGGAAATTTCCATAAGCCAAGGAAGAGGGCTTCCTACTGCCCAGCACTCGTCCAGCTAATGAACTTCAGGACAAACGAAACATTAACAACTGTCCGGTCTGCCTCTTGTGTAAATTCAGCACATGAAACTCACGCAGTAATTCCTGTACTGGCTCCAGAATAAATATCCACTGAAAATGCCACCTGACATTGATTATTTACATGCTGACCTGAGATTTCATCCAAATACTCTTCTCAGTCTCTTTACTAAGTTTTACTGACCTTTTCCACAGGCTCCTGGTGTGATTCCTACCAAGCTCCCCTGACTCTGTTCAATTTCAGCCCTTTTCCATAATGGTAAAAGTGAACTGCCTTACACAACCTAACCACATATATCAAAATAGCCATTTCTAGCCTGTTCTCCCCAAACTGAAGGCAAGCGAAAGCAGCTGTCCTCTCAACTGCATTTTGCCAGAAGCTGTTTATTGTCTGTCCTTTACGTGCCTCTGACCCCAATCACCCACAAAGCTCCAGGTTCTACATTGCTAGGAGAGCATCAGACCTCGGGTCTGGTGCTCTGAAACTTTACAGTACAGTTTATGTACTGTTTTGTAGGAAATCACACTGTTTTGTAGGAAAAGTTCCCAGAGCAATGTCTCCTGGGATGGAGATGAGGACTGTGTGTGTCTATGACTTCCTGGGCTCCAAAAATAGCCCAGGGCAGTTCATTCTTCAAGACTCTTTTAATCTGTTTTTAATGCATGCTAATACCAAAGCACAGAATTGCTGAGGTTGGACAGCACCTCTGGAAATCATCTGGTCTGAACCCCTGCTCACAGCAGCATCACTGTCACCTAAAGCAGGTTGCACCAGAATCCCAAAGTCCTTTCCTGCAAAGCTCCCAAAGACCATCTCCCATGGGATTCTCTGAAGCAGGTCCCTGAACATGGCAAAGTCTCCTCTCACAAAGTCCAGGGCTGTAACTTGCCTTGTTCCAAGTTAACTCCGGCCTGCTCACCACACAAGACAAAAATAATTTGTGAAGTAGTTTTAAGACAGACTACCATCTGAATACACTGGTAACTCTCAACCCCAAAAGTTTACAACTTCACTACTTCTGAAAAACCTGCCTGTAAGTACCTTGGAAGCAGAAGTCCCAAGGGAAAGTGCTGGGATTTGAGCCAAGCCGCACATGTGCCTATTTAGAGCCTAGCCTAAAATGGCAATACAAATTAACTACTTCAGAGTTTGCAAAAAGGCTGCGAGGTTTCCTCTCCCACTCTATGCTCTCCATCTCCCCCTTAGAGGTGCACCTTCTTCACAGCAAGTTTCAAGTCTGTGATCAAAAATCTTTGTGATCCTAGAAAATGAGAATGGAGGGACAAAAGAGATTGCGTGCCAGAGGGAATAAGGTTTCGCAACCTAAGTTTATTAACCTAAGTTTATTATTTATATTATATAAACCTAAGTTTATTATTCATATTCCTACTATTTTAATAAGAATTTTTTTCATTCAAATAAAGCAACCACAGAATCATTTCCAGGCTACCACATCAGCATTTCATAGGATTTATAAAACTTGGAGCAGAAAGTAAATCCTGTTTGCTGCAGGATGTTAGGGCTTTGTCTATTATATTTCATAACACACGTAAGTGCCACTGCTGGACACGCTCTTCTGCTGGGAGAGCTGAAGCCAAAATGATGCAGTGGGATTTGCAGCAGTCTGTTGTCCAGGAGCTTATCCACCCAACAAAGTCCTGCTGTGATGGGATATGCTAACAGGTAAACTGGCAGCAAACCAAAACTGCTCACCTCCACCAGGTTCACTTCTGTGCTGCCCTGGGTCCTGGCAAGAGCTAAGCCAAGAGGAGGAGCCAGATATCACACACTGGGCTTTACTGGGCTGCTGAGTGAGTTTTGTCACTCCTTTTCACAACACTGACTGAAATGTGAGGTGTCTGTTCAGCCCTGGTTCAGACAGCACTGCGAAGATGGGGCTTTCACCCTCTCTGCAAAGCAGCTGTGCTGATGTTTGAAAATTCAGTAACCTTAAGAGCAGCACTGATGGAGGACCAGGACAAAGCTTGTGAAGAGTAAATATGGAATGAGTAAATCTCGGCACATCCTGGATGCCAGCATGCTCTCCTTGACTGTTTTTCAGTCAGCATTTGATGGTGAGAGTAACACAAACTTGATTCACAGAAGTACTGTGAGGCTCAATTATTTCACTTTCTGAAACACCAGAAAATACCAGGATGGAGAGTCTGATTCAGAGGGTCTGTACACTCCGGCTCACACAGATTTGTTACAAAAATGCTACTGGTTCTGCTGGAAAAATCAGGCCTCTGGGCACTCTGATCCTCATTAGAAATAAGAGAAAAACTTACTTTCTAGTTAAAAAAAAAAAAAATCTGAACTCTTATCTCAGAAGCTGGCAAAATAAGCCTCACTGGGTTTAACTTCAAATGCTTTTAACTGCATAATTTGGAAATGTCAGAGCAATGTTTTTTATTTATCTTTGCATATGATCAAAAGCATGACTGTCACAAAACCAGAGACACACGGCATGTCCCAGAACTTTGGTGAAATCTGGTCCCTGAAGCATTCAGTTGCTGTGAGCAACCCCTGTGGAGGGGATGTCCTTTATGAACATTTCTAACTATTTTGGGTCATCTCAAATAAAAGAAGAGTTTAATTAGCAACTTCATCCCTGCTACAGACTGTGAAGAGTTACAAAAAAGACAGAGCATGCATAATTTTCCACCAGACTCCACAGAAATTTTTTGGATGTCTCTAAAACCTGTCCCCTTTTCTAACCCTAAAGTCTTACAGGTCTTTTTCACAAAACCTGAGCTCACTTATCCTAGCACTGGAGTGGGCTCTCTGAAAAGGCAAGCTCTCACCCAGCAACAGCTCAAATGAGAGGAAATACACCTCGGGCATAACACTCTCTTAAAATTTTTAGCAAACAGGAAATATCACAGAAGAGAAAAAAAACCTTATTTTTTTTTCTACCAACTCTGCAATAACAAGATGACTGTCCAGTTTCTTCCACCCCTTCTCAGCTGGCCTCTCCACGCTTTTTATTTATTTTCTTTTCTCCCTCAAGGGCACTCCCTTGCCCTCTCAGACTCTGACAGCCTCTATTTTGGGGGAGCACACAGACCTTCCCATCTCCCAGCGGCCCTCCCGAGACTCCTCCTTAAAGCTCTCTCATGTTTCCTGGTGAGCTCTGTCTCCTCTTTCATCAGCTGCCTGCAAGTCCTGCCCCAGTCTTACAGCACTGAAAGAAACACAACTCAACAGCATTAATAAATGATAGCTGGTCCCCCCTGTCCCTTTCATCTCCTCTTCTCTGGCTGTAAGCAGTCCCAGGGTGAGGAGCAGGCATCTGCACGGCCAGCCTGTGGTGCTGCCTTGTCAAGCTCCAGGACTGACTCCAGGACTCCAGGCTGTGGTCTAAGCAGGTTGGTGATTGAGCCAAAATGTTCTCCCCAGCTGCCCCAGCCAACACCCCGAGTGGAGAACACCTGGTGGCTCCAGCAGCATTAGGTTTTACCTGGTGGCCACGGGCTGCTCCCAAGAAATCAGCCGCCACTCCCTGGTCCTTCCCTGCTTGGTGCCCAAGGCTCTTCTCACAAAAGCCCATTAGATTCTGTGACTCATCCCTCACCCCAGGGTAAATCTAAGAAAACCAGCAGTGATGAGGAGAGAAAAGAGGAACTGTCATATGAAAAAAATGTATAAGCTATTCCTTCCACCCAGGGCTTCCCCATCTCAGACACGAGAAAAACACCAATTAAACCATTACTTCAGGCTTCCAGAGCTCCAGCAGGGGCTGGCTGCGATGGACACCAAATGACCCTGCTGACTCCTGACCTGCTACAAGGGCCTGGGAGAACCCTGAGTGCTCGTGTCCTTACAGTGTTAGGGTCACATCTCTCACAGCAGAGCAAGTCCCATCCTCTCCCCAGCCTGAAAAGATGTAGCGCTGAACTCCAACAGACTGATGGGAGCAGGATTTGGGGATGTGCTTCCTGTGAACCTGAGACAGGAGAGTAAATCCCTAGTGAAATCCGGACTCCTCAATGCCACAAGCAAAGCAGGAGCCACGGGGGAGCACAGAGGAGCAACACGATGTGCTGACTAAGCAGGACCCCTGAGATGCCAAAATGCAATTACAGTCAAAGAGGTGATACAGGACAGCATCTCTTCCTCTACCCTGTATTTTCCCTCTTTTTAGTAGCTTGCTCCACTTTGCTCTGCTTTCATATCAAAAGGATGTTTTCTAACCAGGGGTGCTGCAAACCACAAGCTGGAAAACCAAGCCAGGTTATTTTTTGCTCTGTAAAAACAGAAACATGGCCCAGCAGGGATCCTGCCCAATGGTCAAAACTGCCCAGCTGCTCATTTGTGTGCACAGCTGTATACGGTTTTATGGAGCTGCACAACTATAGGAGTGGAAGGAACAGAGCAAAACCAAGCTGCCACAACCAGCAACATTAAAGAGACTCTTTTTACCACTCATTTTCCCAGTAATTAAAGTAGCCTTCTTCCAGTTTTCTGAGTGATTGAACCACCCTGGAAGAATCAACCCCAACATATTTTCAAACTGTGTTTTGGTTTACTCAGAGAGGGCCCATTTTTAATTCCCTTACAAGAATTCACAACAGGCCCATATTATCTAAAGGCTAGCCTTAGCCAGATCAGGAGGAAAATGAAAAAGAAAAAGCAGTGCCCATACAACTGCTAAACAACATCAAAAACACGCCAGGAGATTTTGATCTGCTCCTGGAAGTTCCACAAGGAAACAAACAAAGGGAAATAAATACGGTAGATTATCTGTTGCAATTCCTTCACTCAGCTCTAAGACCTTCTGCCAGAGATGCAGTTCCTGTGCATGGAACAGAAACCACAGAGGCCCGCCTAGGGCTACTCAGCAGGCAGACGTGGTCCAAACCTACTGAATGCTGCTGGTTTCAATTAGGGACCAGAGCTGGTGCTTTAACCCCATCTTACAAGAAAGGGTCTCTCTGAAAAGTCACAGCGTATGCACAGCACCTCACTGTGCAGGAAATAAAAGCCTTACGTAGGAATTTAGTAATTAGCAGATCAGGCCATTGGTTCGTCCCATCAGATAATCCACCTTTGACCAGCAGCCAGTATCTAATGTTTAAAAGGCAGAAGAAAGCAACCTTCAAAAGTACCTTTAGCTGTATTACCTTACAGAGAAAAGAAAAAAAAAAAATCCTCATGACCTACAGAAACAGTCAGCTTATGCCCTGCAGCACAAATTGTGATCACTCTTCTCTTACCACGCATAGTTGTAAGTGTTACTATTACTCATAAAATTATCCAACCCTTAAAAAAAATTCCAGCCACACCACTTGCATCATTGGCTCCTGCAGCACTGGATTAACCGTGCTGAAAGCACCCAGCACATACACAACAGACTTAATTTACAAACAATGCTTTTCAGGTTCATGGTGTAACTCCCATTAAACGGTATGGTGCTGAAGGAAATCAAGAGACTGATTTCATCTCTAAAGCCACTTTGAATTTTTGAATTCTGTTGTAGGACTGGCTTTAAGTTGTCTGTCTTCACGGGGGAAAAAAAAGGACATAAGTATCTTACACAAGTTAAGTCCTGTCACAAGAAAAGCTCTTCTGCCTCAGCCACCTTTGCCGTTCCTTCCCCTTGGTCCTTCTGAGACCTCATGATATCCCTGAGCACGGAAGCACACAGAGCTAGCTGCTCTGCTCCAGACAGAGATCTATCTGGGTTCAATGTCAGAGCTCAGTCATGCCTGTTTATGTTCTCTTCCATTTTTAAAACAAAGCTGCTCCGGACCATGCTGGCTGCAGCCCAGTGGGAGCCCTACCGCTGGCTTCTGTGGGCTCAGATCCAGCCCCTGGCCTCACTCTATTTATGTTTTGATGAGCTGCAGCAAGCAAGGCAGACAGCTTTGTTGCACAGCCAGTTTTTTACCATACAGACTAGTGAGTGACTCCTGGGTCGCTTCTCCTCCTGAGCAGCCCGTGTGATGATTTTGATAGAGGTTTCCTTGTATTTTTCAGTTTCAGGTGTAAGGTGTCCAGTTCCACTGTGGCTTTTCCAAACAACTCCAGTAACTCAGAGGGATCCAGTTATGCAGATGAAGGATGTATCGGTTTGACCATCTCAAATCTCACACAGCCTGACTCTAATTGGCTCCTTATGGCCTGGCTTTGAGCTCAGACATGCTGCGGTAGATCTGGAGTAAATCCCCTGAGCAGCAGAGTTTTGAGAACAGTGTTTGGACCCTGAAGTTCTGACCTTCTTCAACACTCCTGCAAGGGCTGACCAGTAAACGGCCGTGAGAGCATCTCCAGGCAGACCCAGACTTCCAGGGCCCAGCTTTCAAACTCAGGTGCCCCTAAGCCATCAAGTTCGACCATGTCAAGCAGGGTACTCCCTGCAGTTAGGACCCTGTAGTGGCATCCTCTGCTCCCCTCCCACAGGAATTCTTCGAGGCGAGGCTGGCTTGCCTAAAGCAAACCCCTGGGGAAACCCAGGTATTTCATCCCAGCCTGACAGCAACGCAAAGGACAGGAGGGCAAAGGGTGTCCTGCTGTGGGGCAGGTGAAGCTGGGTGCAGCCGATGGATGTCACTCCTGCTGGGTTCAGTTCAGTGCTAGCAAGTGCATGAGGATCTCTGGGAGGGTTCACCTGCTCCAACTGCAGCTGTGCTTGGCCCACAGCCTTACAGGACCCACGAGCAGCTCCCTGCACCTTCGGGTCCTTTCAGCACACAATGCTGCCAGTGCCACTGCTGCAGGGACACCTTCGTGCCACTCCGGTGCTGTCTGCACACATCAGCACATGGTGCTGCCAGGGTAGTTCATGCACGGGGCACGGCGTCGTCCTGCTGCCTCTGACTGTCCCCACCCAGCTGTCCCAGACCTGGTCCTTTCCACTACCCCCTAGTCCTGATCCCTGCAGCTGCTTCCTTGGATGCTTATCTGTAACCTAATCCTAGCTCAGGCTCTGGCTATTTCCCACTGATCCCAGGCCTCCCCGTCTCTTGGTCCCTTTGCAGCCCTTCCAGGGTTACTCATTCAAAGTGACCAGCACTGAAATTCCCCTACCAGGCCTGCATGGTAGACAGGCATGGTCCTCTCCTGGTTTGATGGTCTGTGCTAAGAGCTGCCACTCAGTCCAGCTGCAGCTCCTTCTCACACCGGAGTTTAGCCAAATCCCTCTTGTTTAACCAGTTTCTTCCTCCACCATTGCCAGATGCCCAGGCAAAGTGCACAGAACTGGTACCTGAGTCCCCACGGGCCTTTGCCCAGCAGTGCTGTGGCACAGGTAATGGTGTGCTCAGGCAAGGTGTGTGCTGGGGTACCACAGGGTTATCTTGCTTACTGCCACCAGCAGCCCACAGCTGCACAAGGAGCTTTCTAGAAGCTGCCACAGAGCCCAGATGACCTGACAGAGCCGGCACCTGCCCTCGGATTAAACAGATGGGTACAAACAACTGTCTGCACGTGGTCTGGACAAAGTGTCCTAAATGGTGGCACTGTCCCCATGCTTGTTACTTGTCACACTTGTACTAAACTCCATGTGCAGCTGGTCCCCGGAGACCAGCAGCAACCCACACTGAGCAAGAAGGGTGGCTGGGGTCTGGATTCCTCCCCTAATTTCCCTGTTTCCACCCACCCTCACCCAGCATCACCCACTTCACATCCAGCTCCCTTGGCCATGACCAGTCAGCCTCCTCTCTGCAGCATCTCCAGCACCACAATGAAAGGCAGAGGGGCTTTGACATCACGCATTTTGATACATTCACAAGCACCCCTCGTTGTTTTTATCCTCAATATCCCAAGCTTCTCAGGTGACACAGAGAAGGTCCAAGAGCTAGAGCTGGGAGAAGGCAGAAGGGCTCCCTGTGGCACCCTGCTCCTGCGAGCCAGTACAGCCTTCCCTGGCAGGCGGAGAGGCAGTGCCTGACACCAGCTCCCTGCACAGACCCTGGCATCAAAGCCTTCCTGCAGGACAGCTACAGAGGCAGTCACTGATGGGCTCTGCTACAACAGGAAATCTGGCAAATGCCGCCGAGCACCTGGGTTGTCAAGGAGACCCTCTGCACAAGTTCCCTTCAGACGTGGACAAAGCAGACCTAGCCCTCTCAGTGCATCAGCAGAACAAAATTCGGTTGTGAAGTTTTGTATCAAAAAACGTGGAGAATTTGTTACAGGGTTGAAATCTCAAAATCCCTACAGACCGCCTGGTGTCGTCTGTGTGCTGCTGTGCCCTGTTAACCTCTAAGTGACCAGACAACTACTAATAGCTGTTAGCTTGGCTAATGGAGCCACAAACAAGACTCCCAAATAAAGAATAATTTCTTGGAATTTTAAACCTTTTCAGCAACAATATTCTTTTTGTCTTAGAGAGCTACAAGTAAGAACTCTGTTTTAAGATCTCTGCCTCCTGAGATCACAGAATCACAGAATATGCTGTGATATCTGAAAGGGACCCACAAGGCTCACTGAGTCCAACTACTGGCCCTGCACAGCACCATCCCCAAGAGTCACACCATGGGTCCAAGACTGTTGTCCAAATGCTTGAGCTCTGTCAGGCTTGGTGCTGTGACTACCCTCTGGGTGAAGAACCTTCTCTTACATCCAAACTAAACCTCCCCTGATAAAAGTCCAGGTCACTTCCTCAGGTCCTGTCGCTGGTCACCACAGAGATCAGATCAGTGCCTGCCCCTCCTCTTCCCCTCATGACTAAATTGTAGACTGCAGTGAGGTCTCCCCTCAGTCTCCTCCAGGCTGAACAGAACAAGTGCCCATAGCTGCTCCTCATATGGTTTCTCCCCAAGGCCCTTCACCATCTTCGTGGCCTCCCTTTGGATGTTCTCTAATAGCTGAATGTCTTTTTTATATTGTGGCACCCCAAACTACCCCCAGCACTCGAGGTGAGGCCACCCCAGAGCAGAGCAGGACAATGCCCTGCCTTGCCCGGCTGATGCTGTGCCTGATGCGCCTGGACACGGGTGACCCTCCTGGCTGCCAGGGCACTGCTCACTCATATTCACCTTTCCATTAGCCAGGACCCCCAGGTCCCTTTCCACAGCACTGCTTTCCAGCATCTCATTCCCCAGTCTGTCCGTACATCCAGGGTTGCCCCATGCCAGGTGCAGAACCTGTCACCTTCCCTTGTTGAACTTCATATGGTGGTGACTGCCCAGCCCTCTAATTCACTGAGGTCTCTCTGTGGGGCCTCCCTGCCTTGGAGGGAGTCAGCAGCTCCTCCTCTTTTTGTGTGGTCTGCAAACTTACTTAGTATCCCTTCCAGCCCGGGGTCCAAGTCATTTGGACCCTCGCCTGTTCCCCTCATATCCAGAGCTGAGGTTTTGCTGGGACTTTTCCTCCTCGCTTCGTGGTCACTGTGGCCGAGATGGCCACCAATCTCCACTTCAGCAGCAAGACCCTCTCTGCAGACAAGCAGCAGATCAAGGAGGGCATCGTTCTGAGTCCTCTCCCTCAGGACCTGTTCCATAAAGTTGTCATCCAGGTTTTTCAGGAATCTTCTGGTTGCACCACCCGTGAGATGCTCCCAGTTAATTTCTGGCACGTTGAAGTTCCCCACAAAGACAAGGGCAGCTGACTTGGAAGTGTTCCCTTGGCTCCTCAAAGAACAATTTGACAGTGTCAGTGTCCTGGCTGGGAGATCTACACAATGTCTGTCCCACAATGACATTTGCATTGTTTGCTCCTTGATTCTCACCCAGAGGCTCTCAGCTGTGCCACTGCCAACTGTGAGCTCTGTACATTCCAACCCTTGTATTTCATACAGTGCCACCTCTCCAGGTGAGGAGGTGGTGTGGGATGGTGGGAAGAATTTGAAATGTAAATGCATGGTTGCAACCGTAGAAAGGAAACTTGCAATGGCCGTGTCATGTCTTATTTATGCCAGGATCTGACCTCTCGCATACATGAACCACCTTTAAAGGATCCCAGGAGGTAAAAAGACTCTAACATGCTGCAAGCTGTGCGGCCCCAGGAGTTTGGCAGGAGATAGTAAGGCTTTCACGGACATGAAAACATTCAGGGGAACACTGTGAAACAGCACTAAGTAGGCGAGGTCAGCAACAAGCAGGTACTTGCATGCTGGGGTGGACAGGTATGTGTGAGGAGCACATCCACACGCCCAGAGAGCACAGGGAGGAACGTGGAGCTGGGAGAAGAGGTGGGTGGACAGCCTCAGAGATGAAGGGATGGCGCCTTTTGGCAGGAGGAGAAATGTTTTGCAGGGAGGAGCAGAGCGATGCGGGGCTCTGGGTGTGGAAGGAGGGAGGGGGGCAAAACTGGTGCAGCAACATAAAGGAGCGAACATGTGCTGCAATCCCTGACGCACAGGCTGGGGCTATCCAGGCGCTGCCAACCTCCCCTGGGCAGGGAGCTGGTCCAGGAGTCCATCACACGCCTGCCATGTGCCTACAAATGTACAGTGGCTCCTGGGGACGGGTTTACGTGGAGACAGCAGCACGCAGTGCACATGTACTGCTTCCTGACATCCCTCACCTGGGGTGCTTCAACTGCATGAGTGCCCCACACAGAGAGCATCCCTGGCTACCACCATGCACGAGGGAAGGCAACAAGAGAAGTCCTGTGTCAGCAAGGGACCAACACTGCAGAGAAAGTGCCTGAAACCACTTGCTGCTCTGGGGGACAGCAAATGCAGAAGACAGCCTGTATCACTCACGATGTTTTAAGACTGTATCCAAGACTGATCTCATGAATCCCAGGCTGTATCTCAACATTAACTGTAATGTTAAAACATCAGGGTAGAGTGGAATGAAGCCTCCCACACCCTGGCTCCACCCTGGTTCCATAAAGGAAACCACTGCAGCCTGCAGGGCTTTTATGCAGAACAGTAAAGCTGGCGCTGAAGGCGCGCCTCTGGTCTATGAAACAATTCACCAGGCACTGTCAGCGTGCTGCTTGAGAGCAGCAGCACACTGCTTTGTTGCCAGAACCTCACCTCACCTTCACTTCACACTGTGGCCTCCTCTGGTTCACAGTCAGGAGTCAGGAGGGAAGAGCTGCTCATGGAGTTTCATTACAGATCAGCTCCACACAGGCCATGCTGGCCCAACAAAGTGCATGTAAAACTGCCCTGGCAGTGGAGCTCAGCATCAAATTCCCTGGCCACCTGGAACAACACAATGTGAAGTACAGGTGCTGCAATTCTTCTGTGGGAAATAATCATTCTTAACCTGGAACAAACAGGTTTGATTAGACGTGCTCAGCAAACACAAGGAACACAGGTGCCTTTGGAGCACAGGACACTTACAAGATGCTATCATGAGGCTACTTGGCACACAATGCAAAATTAGGTCAGACCTTTTTTTTCTTGGGAGATTCAGTTGCTAGTTTCTGAGTGTCTGGACTCTGGGCTGATTTGGTAGTGCTTAGAGCACACAGAGTCCCTCTACACATGGAAAATGCCTTTAGAATTTGAGATACACACACCTGCAGGAATAAAATTAGAGTTATTTCTTTACAAAGCTACAGATCCAGAAAGTACCATCACATCTACTTTAAATAATAATAGCAATTTTTAAAATCTGGATTATTTACAAAGAAATGCAAATAAATGCACACAGGGAATTGTATGGTTTCATTTAAGCCATATAGTGAAATGACAAATCCCAAGCACCCACAACAGACATAAGCTGGTAAAATCCGAAAGCACTAAAGAAAAATGATAACTTATGTGCCTCCAACTGCACAAATGGATCTACTGCATTCATGAGAAAAGTCGCTAAAGCCTCATGCCTCTGCCTTGTCCTGCCAAGGTGGCCAGGGCTGGCCAAGGTTTAGTTCTGAGTGTCTGCCACAAACACGATGGTGGCTCAAAAGCTTTGCTCCCCACTATCACCTCTTTCAGCTGTCCTCCTTCCAGGGGTTTCTAGCCTCAGCCAAACAATGTATGAAGCTCCACTCTCCCAAAAAAGCCTTCCAGTGACTAAAGCCTTAAGCTGCCTTTTCATCATTTCACTCAACAATTAGAGAAATACACCCAGATCTAACACCAGGGGATACAGGGGTCCTGCTCAGCCTGCCAATGAAGCACCCTGAGGAGAGAGTGGCAGGTCACCCACTTGAACCACTCCCATTTCAGGGCCCGAGACAAGAATTGTAAACAGCCTTGAGACCTGCTGAGCCCAGGAAAAGCACCTCTGTGAATTTTAGCAGCTTAACTTTGAGCAGAGATCTCTGCAGACCTTGTAAATGCCCAGCTCCACAGAGGGGAGGTAGTAAAATACTGCAATGGTGGATTTTAAACAAACGGGTGCAGAGCTAAACGCAGCACAGGGACATAGGGGCACCTTCCAAGTCACACCCCAGCCCTCCTTCGCTTGTCAAAGTGCTGGCAACGCGTGCTGTTCCAGCTCCAGGGAAGCACCAGGCCCTTCCCAGTGCCTCCTCCGGGGCAGAGGGGGAGCCTCCACGCTGCACACTGCCTAAAGCACTCGATGTCATGCAGCATCTGCCCAGCTGGGCAGGGATGCTCACAGCCTGACCGGCACAGACAAAAGAAACCAGAGCAGAGGGAAAGCAGGCTCCTCCTGGATAGCCTCAGACAGCAAAGGCAGGCCGTTTCAAGTGGCTGTCTGGTTAGAAATTTGTATTTTTGCCAGTAGTCAACATCAGAACAGAGTTCAGCAGGGGGAAGGGAACATGGGAGAACTGCCTTCCCCACTTCTCAGTAAATGATGATCACCAAGGGCAAGGAGGTCCCTCTCATTGTTACCAGCAAGCGCAGGAAAAAGCCACTTTTCCATCACACAACAGGACTCATCTAGGAAAAAGCAACTCCATCCCCTCGGGCTTGTGAGCTGAAGTGACACAAATGCCTTAAGCCCTGGCCCCAGCAGTGCCACTGCCCTACAGGATCGCTGCATCCCCAGCCCTCCTGCACTCCCCCTGCCAGCACACGGAGCCAGGAGCTGCCAGCAGCGTGGGGTGCAAGCATCAGGAAGAAATCCTGTAACAGGACGTGCCAGATTTGTGTGAGGGGGAAACAGCAAGACACAGCCGCCTTCTTCCCCAGCCTGCGGTGAGAGAAAGAGTTGCTTTCTTCACCTTGCTGGCTTTTAGGCAAATAAATCCTTTCCAGCAAAAGCAGTAGCCCCGAGCAGGTCCTCTTGCAGCTGCAGGAGGCATATTTTCCCATATATTTCATATTTTGCCTTTCTTCACCCATGCTAAAAATACCCTGATGTCCTTCACACGGACAGTCCTCATTCCACCTCCGTCAGGGAAAAGGAAAGGGAAGCCAGAGACCCACTTGACAGTTTTGTTTCCTTCACTTCACCAGAATGAAGGGTTCCACCACTTCACAGAGGAGGGAGGCACCTGTGCCTGGAGCTGAGACAGGAGCCAGGGTGGACCCTGCCAGTGCCACGTCCCCTCCCGTTCCCGGAGCTGTCTCTCCTCCTCACCCATCTGGCGTGATAGAGACTGGCAGAGGGCTGGCACACACGGCCTGTACACACCTCCGGATACAGAGAGGCCACTTTCCAAGTTAGCTGGTCAAGTGCACAAGACATGGCTAGTGCAGCTATCCCAGCTGCTCCCATTTCTCTTCTATTTGCAGGAAAAGAGGAACTTCACGTCCCTTTCGGCAGGAACAGTCACCAGACAGACTGTGAACATGCCTTCCTCTTTTTTTTCCTTCTTCCTGCAGTTGGCCCAGCTTTCCCCAGAAGTAGTGCCTGGCAACCATTGCAGATAAAACACAAATCCCAATGCAAACCTTGTTTACATTTTCTCTGACCTTTATTAGGCTGCAAGAGGTGCTCATTTTGCTCCACCACACCCATGGTGTCCCTTTAGACTGCCTCCTCCAGAGCTGTCAGCACCAACCACGAGCAAACCCCTCGGTAATTTCCCTGTGGTGGTCACACTTGGCCATTGTGCTGCCCTTGCACACCCTGCAGACAGCTCTGTCCAAGGGCCTCAGAAAAAAGGAATAGGGTTTAAAGACCAAGTCCTCACCTCAGCTGCATCCTTCCACCCGCTTCTTGCCCCAGGCTGTGCAGTTCAGGCAAGTGCAATGAATGGGAAAGGTCAGAGGTGAGATCTGTATTCTGGGGGCCCAGACACGTTCCTGCTCCTGCATTACACACAACAGCAGAGCTGCTTCACAAAAGGCAGGGTGGCAGCACGCCTGGGGAAGCCAAACCAGCAGGGCTGTTCCAGCAGGGCAGGCTGGGTCCAGCAGAAGAATGAAACAACAGGCTTCCCCCTTGCACTGATCGCATTTGGAACCCAGTGAACGCTTTTCCATTCATGGACATTAGGCACTTCAAAAGAATAAATAACAATTGTCACTGACACCTTTGACACAGAGCCTGACTGAGGCACGGGAGGTCGAGGCAGCCTGTTCTGAAGCCTCGGCCATTCAGCAACAGAGACGAGGCTGGCGTACATCCCTGTTCCCCCAAATTTGTGCTGTAAGCACCAAGCCACAGCCCCTCCCGAAGGCCACCCTGTAATAGAGAGCAAACAAGCTCTCATTTAGGGCGGGCAGCTACTGGGGCCAGTGAAATCTTTAGCAGCTTGTTCTGGCAGGGTGGCAGTGGTGAACAGACACCAATTTTCTTAGGGCAGCCAAACCCCACATCTGCCCAGAAAACCTTTCCGTAAGCGAGGAGACGCCTGCAGCTCTGAAGATGTCCAGGAGCAAGAGCTGGCCTCCCCGGCTGTTTATATGATATTCAAAGGGAGGACAAGAAGGAAACAGTTCCGAGAATCAGGATTTCCTACCGTGTCCCAAGACTGTCCTGGCAATACCCCGCTCTCCCAGCTGCTTCAGCATCCTCCCGAGCATCCCAGGGCAAGACATCCCCACCCCTGGCAGGGAACCCTCCCAGAAGGCAGCAGGCACGCAGGGTGCTCCACGTGGAGAGATTTAAGAGCGTTTTCCTCTCTACCCCGCCAGGCCCAGCTGGGTCAGACACAGCACTTGGCAAGAGAAGAGCTGCCTGCTAATTTTAGCCTCCGGCTCTCCACCCAGGCAGCAGCAGCAGCAGCAGCTCAGCCGCTGTGGGAAGCTGGGCAGCACGGAGGTGAGGGCTGCGGCTCGGCCGCACGCAGCCAGCCAAAGATGCCAGAGTGGCGGGCAGGGGGTGCCATGCTGACGGGGCTGGAGCAAATCCCTGCCCATCGCTGAGAGATGGAGCGAGGGCAAACTGCAGCGCCCAGAGCCAGGCAGCCCTCGCAGGACTCCCGTTCTGCCCAGAGGAACAGCCGAGGCTGTAAGCCTGCAGAAGGATCCCAGAAGTCCTGCACGCTTTTGGACAGCTCTGGACTCCAGCGTGCCACGCCGAGCAAGCATCACCTCGCAAGCGCTGCTCACAGGAGAGCCTGCTCCGGCTCTTTCCCGCAGTGGTCCCTTCTCCAGCCTGCTGCCTGCTGGAGAACTGTGACCCAGGGCTGGGACGCCGTCCCTGCTGAGCCCGCAGCGCTGCAGCCCCTCCCTGCAGTGGGACTCGGTGCTTGGGGTGCGAGCTCAGCAGGGCGAATTTTCCCCTGTGTCTGGATACAACCTTGCCCTGGTTCCAGCAAACAATGCCTGTCCCTGTGTGTAAGAGGAAAACCCCCAAAAGGCATGGAGAGGCAGAAAGGGAGCCCTGAGGATTATGAAAGGGGCAGAGGTAGCATGAACCTCAGCAAACCCAGAGAGTTTCTGAAATGAAAGCTACCTGATCATGAACCATAGGACTACGTGCAAACCAAGCAGCTCTTATTCAATTTTCACCGTACCTAGAGAAAAGGGACTTTACATCCTTTGTAAATAAAGAGGGATACATAAAAAATTCCTGACTACATTAGCAAATCCTTTTTCTGCAGAAAAAAGCTGGCAAAGTGCTGAGCCTTTGTTTGACACCCAGGACAAAACAGGTAACCACACTCTGCCAAGCAAGAGCAGCATCTGCAGCACCGAGCACAGTGCCCTACACAGGGGAACCAGGAGTCCTGGCAGACACTAACCACAGTAAAAAGCCACCATGCTACTGATTTTCAAGGCACCGAACACTCTTATGACACCAAATACATTCTTAACCATCCTGGTAGAGCTGCTTATGATCCCTACAAGCTTCTGTAACTTTTATCCCTGCATTTTCCTCCACCTCTTTTAAACCTAAGGCAGTGGTTTATTCTGTGCCCTCTTCTTTTTACAGCTCTCTTTTTGATCTCTGTTGATTCCAACCTCTCTGCTCCATTGAAATCCTAAGTATTTTTTTTCTAATCTAGCCTTCAGTCCCTTCCCCTTTACAATTTTTTAGTGGCCACTGGCATTTTCTGATCACTCTGCTCTGACACTCATCTCACCATGCCCCATTTTTGGCCACTACTTACTTTTGTTAAGTAATTTCTGTCACCTGTATTTCCAAATGCTTCCTCTTCTGCTGGTTTTACCTTCCACTTTTCTTTCTTCCTCTACTTGTGCATGAGCTGCAAAACTTGCTAAAATGCTTCTTTCCCTCCTTGATCTGCCTATGCTGGGTACCAAATTCAAACACAGAGTTATAAGCAAAAGGTGAAAACAGAATTTACAAAGAATAATAATTAAAAATAGGAAAAAGACCCAAATTAGTCATGCCTTTTGGAAAGCATGGAGTTTTGAGAAAAAGCACTCAAGAAAGAGCACTGGAAGACCCAGAGTTAATTGGCAAAGCAATTACAATTTGCAAAGCAGAGGAAATCGGCCGCATGGCTGGAGCTGATGGAATGCAGACAGCGATCAGACAGTTCAGACAAACTGAAATAATACCAGCCAGACCGAGGCAGGGTACAGCAGGAGTTCAGGGAGGGAGTGCACCTTCCCCTGCCCCACCAGCACACACCAAGGACCCTCTTCCCCACCGCAGCAGGAGGTGTGAGCCAGTGAGGCGCACCTGGAAACGCCCTGGAGGACCTGCAAGGAAGGGAGGGCCGTTCGGAGGAATCACAGGTGCAGAGCTGCGTTAGCAACACCAGGACTTCTGCAAAGCAGCAGCAGAGATGGAGATGAGGGCTCGGAGAGAGGGGAGAGGAACATGAAAGCTGGAGGCATTTATTAGGTGCAGACTAGGTGCAGGTGAGCAGCACCACGCCAGCAACAGAGAAACTGCCACTTTCTCTGTGAAATGAAAGGATGAAAGGCACTGGCAGAAAAAGCAAATCAAATTCAGGCTCAGTGCTGGCAATCTTAGCTCCACTACTTGAGCAGGTGAGCAACGTGAGCAAGTAAATATAGATCATCAGCTACAGCCAGAAATTCCAGGGAAAAGGAAAACACCCACTACCAAGGTTAAATTCTGTCAAACCCTGGTCTCACAAAGTGTGTCCAATTCCCTGAAGAAGAAGTAACCAAAACAGCAGAGACACAATTAGAATACATCTTTTCAAGGATAAATAAACTCCCAACACAGCACAACAGGGAGCAGTACAACTGTCCTTCAACTCATGCACCTTACAAAGCTCTTCCTGACAGAGGAAGCAGCGAAAAAGAGTGGGATCAGGAGTGGCCCTGGGCATTGGTGACAGACACGGAGCAGCCCAGGCACATGGGCAGAAAGAGGTGATGAAGCAAGCCCTGCCACGCTCCTCCTCCCACAAACCTCACTGCTTAGGCCCTGAATAACTAAACACCTGTATAAAGAGGGTTTTGCCCCTGCCTGAGAGGGGAAAAGAGAATGATGGTCAACACCAAACCCCTTCTGGGGCTTGAGGTGCTTGCAGCTGGTGGTCCAGCCAGCACCTGGAGAAAAACCAAGCATCAACTTGGCAAAACCTTTCTCCACAAACCACCGCTCAGGCTGTGTTTAGCACTGAAAATCTTTCTAGAACCCGTATGACTTTAGATCCATGCAGATAGTTACATTGCTACCACGTGGCTGATGGCGTCTCCCCTCTTCTTCTGTGTCCCTATCTGCCTTCCCACAAAAAAGTGGGCAACCACGTGCCTGGCTGCTACGGGACACCTCTTTGCTCTAAACGTCCTTGGAAGCAGAAGGCTTTGAAGCTCAGGGAGTCGTGGGCAGCAGCCAGAGTCCCTGTGTTTACAAGGCCCAGAACAGAAAGCAGCGAGCTGGCTCACCACACGAGGCACTGTGTATGGCCAAGCATTGCGCTTGGGAAGCTGGGACACTTGAGCATGAAAGACGGCCTGCCATGGGAGAAGGAAGGGCTAAGGGCCCCTTTCCTGGGGATCACACCTTTCTGCTGCCTCCCAGGCACAGGGGCTGCCCTCCACTTCCCCCCGGCTGCTTTAGGCTCCAGCCTCTCTCCCAGCCCACGCCTGGGATTCCCTGGATGAGATGGTGCCTACAACACTCTGGATATTCCGGGGAACGGGGAATGTGGTCCTTGGTGACCCCCTCTGATCCAGTTCCCTGCAAGTTCTCAGAGGGAGGGGAGGAGGGGGGACAGGGCCCAGCCTCCCTCTGGCCACTGTGCTGGCACAGGAGAGGAGCCCAACACGAGGGAGGTCCACGGGCCCTGCAGGTGGCTGCGTTTCCTTCCTCTTCAAGGCTCACCCTTGCTCTACTCTGGATTTAAAAACAAACCTTCTCACTGCCTTTCTTTCGTTGTTGTCATTCCCCTAATAATAAGAAGCAGCAACACATGACCGGGAAAGAACTTAAAATGCCTTCATTCTTAACACCTTGGCTTGGAGGTTATTTTGAATTTCCAAGGAGATGCAGCTAACTACTCCCTCCCCTTGGTGTGAGGGTACAGCCCGTGGGGCATAATTGCTGTTCACTGAATTTTCTCTGATACAAGTACACACTGATGTTTTCAGGACACGGCAGAAGTCTCATTGTGCAATTGCTATTTACTCCTTATGTAAGGCAGACAATTATTACCAAGGTACACCCCTGGAAATTATAGTTCAGTCAGGCTCGATGGGGAAACTCGGTTTGGGAAGATTGTTTATTTTGCATTTTTGATGGAAAACAAACAAAACACTCCCAACTGACCTGCTTACAACAAAACATGGACATGGCAGCTCATGCAGAGTGAGCTGCTGCAGCAGGTAATGGAGGCCATTAGTACTGGGTGGTTTGGACAGGATATTCTCAGCCCATTATAAATTTGTTCTGCAGCTCAGATGGGGTTAATAGCACCCAGACATGACTACTGCAGTTCTACAGAAAATTGCATTATGGAATATAAATAAAACTAATTTAGGAAGTGAAGTATTTACGAGAAGGGCTGCAGATATCTCAGCTAGGCAGCGCTGAGGAACCTGTTGGAGTTGCCAGCTCCAAATATACGAGCCAAGCCCACACTAATGACATGGAAATAAATAAGTGGCCTCTTCAAGGAAGGTAGAAGCAGATTTATTTGGAAGGGCAGGAAAAAATACACCTATCATAAATGCAGATTATCCTCCCTCTAAGAGAGCTCTGCTAGGCAGTTCTGTGGCCATCAGAAGTGATGATATAGATCAAATATTTTTACTGGTAAATGCAGTACAACAGTATGTGACAATGAACTACTGTGTAGTGAGTGTGGATTTACATATTTCAGTGACACACAGGCTGCCACCTAAGGCTATTGGTTCCTAATGCTCACAATTCAGAGGGCATGAAGAAAAGAAAGTCAAAGAGATAACACATGCCTCTTATAGCTGAGTCTCTGATCTGTATTCAGTGTTCTTACATTACTGACTAGCACTGGCTGTCAATTTCCAACTGGTAAAAAAGAAAACAAGCCAAGAATATTTGAACTGTCAGAAATTAACAACAAGGTCACTGAGATGGAAACGAGCAAGAAAGGAAAGCCCCATGGATGATGCAAACGCCTGGGACTTACCATTTGTATCTCTGATGGAAAACAGTGACATGGAAAAGGAAAACAGCCCCAGACGTGACAGTTCTGCCACGGAAGGGACTCAGACCTACAGTGCAAAGTAATTGGTCACAGTTGAATTCCCTTGTTTTAGAAGTTGGGGGAAAAAAACCACACTGACCTCTTTTCCCCTCAAAAAACCCCCAAAACAACTCAAATTGGAAATAGTCACAGGATGCTGAAATAACTAATCCTTAGGAAATTATAAAATCAGAATTAGTGATCTTTTGAGGAACACTGAAGCTTCAAGGGGACTCAAGCCCACCCTACAAGCTTTGTATTGTCTGAAATGATTCAACATCCTGTAGACTGACTACTCAAATACTATTAATGTAGTTGACTTAAATTATTTTTTATGGCAACATGAATTATTTTTCTGTCATGTTCTAGGAGAACATAATGGCAGCATCATCCCAGACCACCTAAGCATCTCAAAGCATCAGGAACTCTCTCCAGATCTGGAACATCAAGGCCTTTGCACTTTGGCATGGGAAAGTCTTCTCAGGAAAACAGAAATACAGAGCAGCTCTGGTCAGGATCCCAGTGTACTTTGGCTCAGCTCATGACACACACAGGCTGTGGATTTCCAGCATCACGAAAAGGGTGAGTATCCAAGGACCAGGTTCACAACTGTTTCCACCCAAGGCACAGGGGTCGTTTGGAAATCTCACACCACATGTAAATAAGCCAGCTTACTTCCTTTTCTGGAAAGTCCTTCTCAGCTATTACTGCAAGCCTAAAAACAGCAATGGAATTGGGAAGTGACTGTAAGAGGGAAGTCAGTGCAGAGCAAGAACAAATAGGAAAGGGAAACATAACAAAATATATAACCCCATCAATTCCTGAGGCTAGCACTGTAAGCACTGCAGAAAGAACCCCATCATTACTCCATTCCCAACTGCCACAACCTACAAGGCAGTCCCTGTCCTCAGGAGAGCATCCTGCCTTTTCCCACCCTGCAGATGCCAGGAACTTCAAACCACCAGATGAAAGATGATGTCCATCTTCCCTCACATCTGCCTGAACTTGCAGGTGAGAGAAGGCAGAGCCTTTCTGCCACTACAGCACACAGAAACACATCTCCAGCAGACAGAATCATCCCTCTGCCACCCCCGTGGTGTGGGGGAGACGCACGGGAGGGCACCCTCTGAGATCCAAGCTACCCTAGCCCAGTCCAACTCAAGGCAGGAAGGTGCGTGCACGAACACATGCTGTTTTGGCACACCACTACATAAATCTGTCACAGCTAACATGAGTACATGAAGACATGACACAGGAGTTTATTTATAAAGGTAATATGTAATCTTGGCAAATTATTTGGGGATCTGCTGAGGCCAGACAAGCTGCAGGCCATATTCCAAGGAAACAAACACCCACCTGACTTCAAGTTCACAACCTGCCTGCAGCACTGCCCCAGCAGCAGTGCAGGGGTTCACTGGCCCAGGACAAGCACGGCATAGCCAGAGCGAGGTCTCTGCTGTGTCAGTGAACCTCACAACCAACCCACAAGGCGATCCACATTGCTCCCTCTAACCCTGGATTCTCCCCTGGGGCCTGTGAGGGCAGTCTGTGCCGTGAACACGGGGAGGTTGGCTCCCTTTACACACACCAGCGCAGAGCAGGATGCCACAGCACTTCTGGTCACCCTCCAGGGAGGCTGCACTGACCCTCTGGAAGTGCCCCTGCCCCAGCTGCAGGGCCCATCCTTCACCCCAGAGCTACGGGCCCTCAGCGTGCTTTGGGAACCGTGGTGCCTGGCACAGATCCCGGTGAGCAAAGGTCTCACAGGTGCCTTTGCAGGAACAGGAATACCACACGTAAGCCTCACGGCACAGACACTCCCTTCAGCCAGGACGGGCTGCCGTGAGGGGGCCGCCCGGGGTAACTCTTGCTCTGGGTTAGCAGCTTGCACAGAGAGGAAACTCTGAGATACTCCGGACACCGCTGCAGAGCCACAGGGCCCCGCTTCCCTCAGCAGGCACCACGCAACCCGGGGTGCAGTCAGCTCGGCGGAGGAGCGATACCGTGCGGGCCCAGGCAGGAGCCCGGCGTGTGAGGGATTGCACAAGGCAGCCCGGCAGCGTGTGAACGAACCTGCAGCCGTAGGTGTGCTCCCGAGGGTGCCTGCGCACCGAGGCGAGAGGAGGAAGTCGATACATTACATTAAATGTCCAACTTCACCCTGCTGGCAGGCCTCACACCGGCACACGCACCCGCCCGTTCTCCTCAGGACTCGGCCGCCCGCGCTGCTCTGTGGCAGCCTGGGTGCCTGAGGACTGCAGCTCACCGCGGCGCAGGCGAGAGAGGCCAGTGTTCTGGGAAAGCGAGGGGATACTGAAGATGTACACAGTGGGGAGCTGGAAGCCTTGCCACGAGGACTTCTCTGTTTGCACATTTCCACGGTTTCTTCTGAACCCCTCCTATTTCCCACTTCAGAGAGTGGGAGTGAGCACTCCTGAGTTAGAGGAGCAGCACTCTGAACATCCAAGTGAGACAAACCACTAACGCAATCCAAGACAGGAAGATAACACACTCCCAGTGTTATTTACTCACAACAATAAAATGTGGAGGAACAGGGGTAGGTTGAAGCAAGTTAAAAAAGGGGCCCCCAGCTCCTTGTTCCTACCAGCTGCACCTCCCAGGATTCTAACCTAATCCTGAACACCCTCCTTGTGCCTGGCTCAGTGTGACACACACCTGCAATAAAAGAAATCAGTGCAGGTGATTTATAGACCCCTGAAAATACCATGGTCTTTGATTCTGCACAGCAACGGCTGGGAATGACCTCACCTCCAAGTTTCTTCAGGGATGGGGCTTTGTTTTTACTATGTTGACACAAGATTTTAGAGCAGAGGGGGATCGTTGCACATCCTGCCTGCAAACACAGCCCACTGACAGCAGCCTTGCTCCCTCAGTCCCACCCTTCTGCACAGGTGGGCAAGCTGAGGCACTGCTGGGCACCCAAGAGAAGAACAGAGGTAGCAGGAGGAGTTGTCAGACCCAGCACCTTTTCCATCCAAACAGCACTGCAGCAGCTCTGGGAAGTGGCAGTATTTTGGGATGAGGGCTTTCCCTGAAGAAAGACCTCTCCCTGCCCTTGTCCCTTCCATCCCTGATGCCAAGCCAACTGCATTACAGCAGTAAAGGCAGGATGCAGGACTTGCTCTCCAGGCCTCTGTGTTTCCTCCCTCCCCAACACCTCATTCACCCTAATAAAGTTTCCCCATCTCCAGCAGGAGCAAAGTGTGCTGTGTAGCAGCTCATAAAGATGAGAAAAACATTCCTGCTGGAGAGCCCACTCCAGAGAGGTTAGTGCCTGTCAGCAGCAGGAGTAAACAGCCTGTCTCCTGCTCCTCGGGTTTCCTGGCAGGGAGGCCGTGTCCTGCCTGCTGCAGCTTGTTCTGGATGACAACAGGCCACAATTCGTGTGAGGAGAGTGTGCCCATCCTCAGCTCACATCAGCCTGCTTGTTTCTCTTCACTCAGCTGTAAACATGTTTAGGATTCCTATAAACACCTACAGGGCAGCAAGCCAGCCAAACATGCTCAATTAAAAAAAGAAAAAAAAAAAAAGGAAGAAAAAGGCAAACCCCACAACAACAGAAACACCTTCCTACCCACCAGCACACACTCCTGCCAGCGAGGCTCCCTGGGAAGGAATGTAGGAATACCACCCTGATACACTCACATCACAAGAAAAAAAAAAAAGGCTCTTTCCTTTACATGCCCAACTACCCATTCCAGCACCACCTTCAAAGGAAAGCCATCACTCACAAGAGCCCATACTGTCCTCTGTGCCTGTCCAGCCCATCCCAACGCCCCTGACCGCTAGAAATGGGCCCAGATCAGCTTTGGCACACAAAAATCCCAGACCATGGTGTACACCAGGCACGAGTTCTGATCCCTCAGCCTTTGACTTTAACATTACAGCGAAGTGAACCTCATGCCAGAGGCTCTCCCAGCACATGGTGATGAAGCATCATGAATGCCAACGGATACTGATGATTACAGGATATTCTCCTGGACTCCTTACTCACTTTTATCCAAACTATTTTATGTGCTTGACTCCGTTGCCCAGCAGAGCTGCACATACCTCAAGGGAGGACAGTCAGGGCCCCAATTTTTAAGCATCACTTACTCAAACACCCACCCCCTGGCCATCTGAAATCTGCTCTCTCCACCACACACTGATCTGGGGGTAAAGAGGAGGAGAGGAGCATAAAGGTGGGGAGGATCCACCATGCCTGAAAACTTGCTCTAAGGCACTGACTCGAGAGCAGGGATGGTGTGGGTGCATCGGAGGGGCCTGTGCTCCAGCTCATGCGTGGCTGAGAGGAAAAGAAATATTTTCTCTGAGTCCTTACAGCTTTGCAGGAGGAGGAATCACTTCTCTGGAAAGAGAAGAACATACTTGGCTTTCCATACACAGGCTGTTCTACAGTGCCTTTTAGGGAGGCAAGAAGAAACTCCATTACAGACACAGGAGATGGAAGCAGTGATCTCCTGTAGATCTTCCAAACCCAGCAGTTTTTCATCTTTCTGGCCCCAAAGGAGGAGCCTTTTAGCCTCTTGCCTACAAAAATTGCCCAATAGAGCGCTTTTGTATTTTATCATTAATAACTGGGAAGGCTGTTGCATCAGCTAAGTTGAGGTGGCAGCTCTTGGTTGGTCCCAGGCGTGACTTAAAGCAGGGTTCCCACCTGGGACATGCAACAGAAAACAATGCAGAAACAAGGGGAAAAGTATTAATTGCCTGGAGAGTCACTCCCTCCTACACCAGCTTCCTGGGATCCTGGAAGGAGTCACCACATGGAGTCACAAACACAGCCGTCCCTGTCCCCAGAGAAGAAAATACTACTTAGTTTTAACAACCAAAAGAAAACAAATACTATTTGTCTTCTGCTCAGACTTCTGATTTCTCTTAAAACAAAACAGGCTTTTAGAGGTAGTAGGGCAAGAGGAAGGGTGGGGAAGGTCACAGATTAACCTTCCTCCTGTTAGCAGGTTCCAGGATTCTGGCTACAGGGCCAAGAAAACACGACACCAAGTGCCCAGTGTGACCACAGCCCTCTGTGATGCTGAGCCGTGAGGAACTGCCGGCCAGAGGATTTTACCCTCCCACCCTTTCCAGCAGCATTTAAATAGCTTCTGTTTGCAATGAACAGCAATGTCTCTGGTGGATTTGGGAGAACCTGGAATTGTGTATAATTGAACTTTAATAAAATGCAATTATTTTGCTCATGGTCTGTTTTGGTTGGGAGTAACTGCAGCGATCTCATTGTTTCCAGTTTCAGTCTTAAAACAGAATGACTTTTACAACAGAGATGTAAAAATAACCCTGTCTTAAAGCAAAGAGGAAGAACCCAATCCACTAAGACAGTTGTTTTCTCCTGCACATCTCTGCCACTCTCTCAGCCCGTTTCTCCCACCCCCTCCTTCTCCCTTTGCATTGCTGGTAGTGAAAGGACCATCAGCCGTACAACTGCAAGCACCTGACTCAGCCCCTCTCTCCTCATAACCACTATTTTAAACACTTCTGAGTTGTTTTCTCCCTTGCTTCCACACAAGCCCTCTGCCCACCTGTACAAATCCTCTCTAAGTGTTTTTGGTGGGGTTTTGCCAAAGCAATGTACAGTAAAAGGCATGGTGAGGTTGCATGAAAGGCGTAATGCAAAGTGGACTCGTAGGACAACTCATCTTCTCATTCCACCAGGCATAAAAAGAGGATTATTACTAGAGGATTTATCCTAGCCAAAGAAATCAGATCTGTTACACTGCTGGAACAATAAATACGTGTTTTTAGCCTTAACATCACGTATTAGACAGAAAAAATGTACAAGCTGAAGTCCCATAAAGGACTTTGTAGGAGTAGACATTCATGGTGCTCCTTGCACAGCCACAGTCCAAAGCTTTAAGACTGAAACCAAGCCTGACTCGTTGGAGTAAATATTAGGAGGTTTATAACACGTAATAAAAGGACCAATATACTGGAAAGTGTCAATAGTTAAACGCTCACACGTAGTTGAAAACATACTTTCAAATTAGATTAGTACTCAGTACTGATATTATTTAAAAACAGCAGCAACATCCCAGCCTTTTACAAAACCATGAGCCATTCGAAACTTTGCTGTAACTCAAAAAAAAGAAGCGTAAAATGCCACATAACACTGATAGAATTTTCCTCTACTTCGGAAAAAGAAGCGCAGCTCATTGCACCTCGCCCGAGCCGTGCCGTGCTCCCGAAAGTTTGCACAAAGCGAGCCCGTTAGCAGGCGGGCGGTGCGCCTCTCCAGGGTATGCATTCCCTCCTGCTCTGCATGCACTGCTCCGCGCATCAAAGCCGCATTCAAAGCATCTCTGCTGCCTTCCAGGTTCGCACCAGGGCACCAGGAAGGAGAGACGGCTCAAAACCGTAGCTCCGGGCTCGGCAGTTCCCGCACGGTCAGATTTGGACAGGTCTCCCGACAGAGAGGGGCTGAGAGCCGGCAGGCCGAAGGCAGGGACGTAAACCCTCAGCCCGTCTCCTGCTGGGGGCAAAGCCCCGCTCCGAGCCCAGCGGCTGCGCTCACCCCGCGTCCCCCGCCGGCCTGGAACGGGGGCAGCGCACGGGCTGCCGGGGAACGCGGGGCTCCCGGGGAACGCGGAGAGCCAGGGCTGCGAAGGACGGGACCCCCCCGCTCCCCTCCCGCCCCGCGCCCGGGGTTACTCACTGCGCTCCGGGGTGGCCCCGCCGCCGGCCGCCGCCACCAGCTCCAGGTAGGCGGCCCAGAGCCCCAGGGCCAGCGCGCCCAGGGCCAGCAGCAGCCGCAGCTGCCTCCGGCGCCGCAGCCGCGCCAGNGGCAGCTCCGGCCCCGCTCTGCCGCCGCCCCCCGCACCTGCCTCCGCCCAGCCGAGCGCCCGGCAGCCGGGACATCCCCCGGGACGGCGCTGCCGGGGGGCTCCACTCCTGCCCGGGCCACAGAAAGCCGCCTCGGTGGCGGGGGAAGCTCCGAACCCCCTCACAGCCGGTCTCCGTGCCAGCAGGAGCGTTGGTGGATCCCTCCGGTGAGCGGACGGGAGACGATAACTCCTCCGCCGGGAGGGAAGTAGAACGAGAGGGGACGATTCACATTCACGCTGTTACTACGCACAGCTGAATCCACTTTAAAGTGTCTCTCACCTGGTGCAACAGGTGTATGCAGTTGGAAGTCCGTTGCTCGGTGAGCAGGAAGAGGGCTGTGAATCCTCCAAACCTGCTTTCTGAAGCAGCTGAGCAGATGTGGTGTGACACTGTCAGACCACGCCGCGGGAGGATGGCAGACGCTCCCAGGAAGACCAGGACCTTCCCTGGGTGAAATTGCTGCTTCATTGTATGTCTCGAGCACACTTTTGAAGTGACTTCTCAGAGTCCTTCCCGTGCTGTTGGTTTCATTCACATCACCAAGCTGTCTTGGAGGCTGCAGACTGGGTTCCTCCTCGGTGAAGGAAAATGGGAGATGACACCTGGGATGTACGTCAGATATCAAGCTGAGGAGCTAGTCCAGAGTTACCCCTTGCCGAAAACATGCGATGTGGGTGTTGGGTCATTGGTGGCAACTGTTCCCCTTCACAGCTCTGCTCCTGAACAGATGCAGCTCCTGTGCTGTGTGGCCCCATGAACAGAAACCCTCAGGCTGAAGTTGATTTTTAAAATTAATGAAATGACAATGAACTCTTTTTTTTCCTTGAGACCCCTATTTAGACGCAGCCTTAAGTGTGAGGCTGCGCAAAAAGGCACTTGCTGTTCTTTACCCTAAAAAATGTGCCAAAGGCCTTTTAAATGGCATTGAGGGACACGGAACAGTGGTGTGAGTCCCAGCAGGGACAGGCTGACACTGGCAGAGTGCCGGCCCTGGCTGGGGAGCTGGAGCAGCATCCGTAGTGCTGGGCACCAAGTGCTGAACAGTGCGTTCCCAGCATCCAGGCAGCACCGAGAGACGCTGCTGTTACCTGTCACTCAGCTGGCATGGACCAAGGCATGGGAGTTCCCTTTATAGCAATGTCTCACAAAGGTTTCAGAGCCACCTCCCTTCAGCTCTGTGTTGGGGAGGCTTCTCTTGTTCAGGGAAAGCACATCCAGAGAGTCTGTGCCCCTTTGCAGAGCTGGAAAGATGTTTCTCAAGTCGGAAACAAACCCCATGGTGGGGGAGGCTGGTGAGTGGCTCTGTCCTTGGACGTGCCCAGCCTCCCTGGGACAAGGTCTGTTGTGCAGCTTTTGAGGATGCGATGCCTGTGTTCCTCCTTCCTACCTTCTTTGAGGCCGCAGATGCACATCCATCATCCGAGCTTGAATAATGGGGACTAATTCCTCCAGTGTAAACAGAAAGAGCTGCCAATAGCCAGACACCACCCGTACCCACACAGCTAAAAATGGGAAGCTCTGTGCAGTTTAACCATTACAAGGCAGGACTTGTAATGAGGATACAACACTGTTAAGAGTTTTTTGGTGGTGTGTTGGTTTGGGGTTCATCCAGCATAAGAGAAATAAACCAAGTTTTTATATTTGTTCCAAAAAAAGGCAGAAAATACTAAGAAAAGTGTGTAATAAATACAGATCTAAATTAAACTTTGTTTACCATTTAAAGAATGAGAATTGAATGATGTATTCTTGGCAGAAAGTTGTCTGCATTTCTTAAATGAGCAACCTTATGCTTGAAAAATAACAACTGCACTTCTCTTGAATATCAAAATAAGTAGTCGCATTTTTCTCTAGTGAATATTGTACTAAAATGGAGGGAAGGGAAAAGTGAAAGTAAAGGCTAACAGTAGCATTGTCAACTTCTAAAGAAATAAACTTTTTCCTGATAGAACTGTGCTAGGATACAGCAAAGCTCTTGTCTCTGGAGAAAAAGCTTAAGGAAATTACTATGGCACAGTGTTATCTGTTACAACATAGTTACAACAGAACAGTATTAAGGAACAAAATTAATCTGAATGTGTAATGAAAAGTGAAGTCATAAACTTGAATAGCTCTGTCCTGTACTTAAAATAACGTATTTTGGACCACTGATTCATTGCAGAAAGAACAGATGTCCAGGAATAAGGTTCTGGCAGCGATGTTTAAAACCTCCTCACATAACTGTTTTTATCTCAAGTCAACTAGCAGTCTTATATTCCCAAATTCTCAAGCATCCCAAGTCACACGAGTGCATGCCCAGACCTCCGCCTCTCTCACCCTCACTGTGCGATACGGCAGCCCATGCTGGGGTCACCCCTTCAGGGAGAGGAAAAGCAGCTGAGCTGGAGGTGGGCATGCAGGAATGGGGCCCGTGGTGTGTGAAGGTGGCTGACAGGGAGCTGACACTGCTGACTGCCTGAGGGACCAGCCTTCAATACTGGACATTGCTGCTGGCTTCAGGACACATCTCTCCCAGCCCACCCTGAATACCCACTTCAAAGAAACTGACTCCTTGCCAGAGGAGCCAACTGGAGTAGTTTTTGGCTTTGTTTGAGCTGCTGTTTGTTTTCTATTTTGGCTATGTTTCCTTGTGATAAAAGCAGCCTTTGATACAAGTGCAGCACTTAACGCGCATCTCCCGTTCCTCCTGGCTCCCCTCTCTAGATCCATCTCTGCATCTCTGCCTCTTCTTGTTATGTTTTTGCTTCTAGTTATCTAACAAATATTTCTCTGTTCTGTAAATCACTTTTAGCTCCATGCCAACATTGTTTCTCTGTAGGCTCCCCAAAGGTTCAATTATCTGCCACTTGCTCCTTCCCTTCTTTCTTCTTGTCTAATTTTCAACACTAATTACAAGTTCCACACCAAAGACACCCAACTGTCCCTAGCCTTCACCACTGGTGTCTCCATACCCTTCTTCCTGACCTCAGCTATGCTCTGAAGCACAAATAATGACTTCATCTCAACATTCTTCATCGAAATGGCTCAAAGGCAGAAGTGTTTCTAAGAAGAAAAGGCAGTTTCTGAAGACACAGTTCCCCATTATTTCTCTTTTTGGCTCCTCAGGATTTGATTGGGCTCTAAAAGGCATTACTGGTGGAGCAATCCCAGAAAAATCCCTGTCAATGCTGCAGTTGAACATCACTGTAAGGGAATCAGAGTGGCCCAAAACTGACAACCTATCAGCAAAAGGACCTCCTTGGCCAGTGAAGTTGTGCTGATAGGGTGGCTTGTGCTGACATAGTCGTATTTTACCAACACAGTTACACTGGCAGCATTTGTATGTGCCAATTAGAGTAGATTGTAATTAAGTCTCCAAGTCTGAAAATATTAGTCCCCACGTAGCACGAAGTGTTAGCATTGCACATTACTGGAACGAGAAACCTAAGGCTGGAAAGCTGGTGCTTAGCACAGAAAAAGGCCAGTTCTCTCTGCAGCGCAAGAAGCAGTTTGTGTGGTCACCCTTTCTGGGAATGCCAGAGAAAGCTGACTGCAGAAAGCTGCTGTGCCAGGCTTTTGAGTTTTGAGGGAAGTCACTCTGGCCAAGTGCATCTTCCCCTGCATGGAGTGAGAAACATTCCTCAGGCTCATGTTGAAGGTCTCCTTTTCTCTGCAGAGAACTCAGTGCCCTGAGCTGGAGTTTGAGACTTCCTTTTGCTGCACACGTGGCCGTGACTTTAACTGACAAGATCACGGTCCCACTGCTCTCCTACAACTTGGCTGTCTGGCTGGAAAGCCTCATCCACGATTCTGTCTTTTCACTGCATAACTCTTTTCATAGTTCTCAAGTCCTCACTGTCTAAACTAGTTTAGTTTAGTCCTAACTAAAGTTACATAGAAGTGGTTGCCCTTCCTTTTCAGCTGGCAAGAGGACACATTTTCACAGGATCTTCACCCAGTGCCTCCAGGAACACCTCCTGATTGGAGGTCCTGCCCCAGGAGTTGACCTAAACTGCTTTCTGCACGTCAGAACAATCTTTTCATATCTACAGCACACACACTTCCTGAAAAAGGTTTTTCTATACTATAAGCTGAGAAGTTTCCAGAGGTTTTGCAGGCTTTAGATATTTACCATAATGAAAGATGTACATATGTATTTCATAATTTTAGAAATCCATGTTTTCAATTTAGTCTTGCCTAAATTTCTTCCTTCCCCTGTCTTAAACATAGTACTGGGTTTATATTTTAAGTGACTGTGCTTAGCATCCTTACTTTTCAAGAAGTCCCAAAGATGCATCATAGTCATGTTAACAGAGACATTACAGAACACAAAGATGAGCAGCATTCCCTGTAGACATCTGTCCACCCAAGCTAGGACTGAAAAGGAAAACTCTTGTACTGGATGGTTTAGAAGTGACTCTATACTGAGATAAATGTTTACAGTAAAAGAAAAGCAGTGTGATCTCTGAATCAATACAGGAGCATTCAGCACATCCCAGACATGTTTCACCAGGGTAAACCCTGAGCTTCTTAGGAAAATCGAATGCATTTCAAGAGTGAATCCCTTCACGCATGTGGAGTTAATAATTGCCTTGCTTTAACACTGAAGCACTTCTGTGTTAAAAGCCTTTCTGGGATATCTGAATAAACCCAAATAATCTGTATTTACACATCTGTTCCCAGTCCAACAGCATCGCAATTCTTAAAATATTCAATTTAGTCAGGGTAAGTGAACAGTCAACCCTATTGAGGGCTCTGTTTTTCAAGCTGTATTTCTGGAGCTTACTTGAAGGGCAGCCACTCTACTCCATATTCAAAGATGCCCTTTCTCCAACAGTTCATTTGGTGCTAAATGGGAAATACAAGAAGTCCACCACACTCTTCTCAAATACTTCAGTCATAGCAGAAATGTTTCCTGCCAGTGGTTTCAACACTGGTTACCTCTGATGGCCTGTTTTGGACAGAAAGTCCGTAACTTTTGATGCAACCTAAGAATGCAAACACACTTTGCTCTTTTCATCTAAAACCTTATGAAGACAGCAGTCAAAAGGAACCACTGCAGCTCCCACCACTCACACTTTCTACACTGTGTCCAAGAATGTTTTGGTGCATAATCCCAATCCATAGGCTAAAAAGTGTGTATACTTCTACAGCTAGACTCAAAAATTTTCCTTTAACAAAAACTCCTCAGGGAGTAAAGGGGATTTTTCTTTGAATTTAAAGCAACTTGAAAATAGAAAAGCAAAATATTGCAGAAAAATTAGAAAGAAAACTCTTAAAACACCCCTTATCTACTAGTGACCTATGATGCCACTTTGAATGGGGACAAATAGGACACCTTTATTAGGATTTTGACTGAGCAGGCACAAACACATTCTAGTACATCAAATTAAATGTGTTTGTGAACTTTAAGTAAAAGTCTGAACAACACCACTTTTCACAAGCATGAACAAATCCAGCAGAAAAAAGTACACAGATATGTTACTCCCAGCTAGTCTCAAAAATGCTACCTGATTATCAAACAATTACTGGCCTACATAGAAACATTTCAATTCCAGAATACCAGGCTGCCCAGAGAGCCCATCCACAGAGGTAAAATGTATGTGTTTCTGAACTGACAATCCTATTTCCATCAGCAATTTAAATACAGCCACTGCACACAAGCACATACTGTATTACTGTTCAGACCTACTCTAACAGCTGTGAGAACTGCTGGTCTGCCCGAGTGCAGTCACAGCATCAATGCACGTGGGAATTACTGCAGACTGTGATACAGGAAGACAACGAAGGTTTTTTTAAAATTTTGGTTTGGTTTTGTTTTACCTCGTGTAACCTTGCTGTCTAGGGTTTGCTGACAAAGCGTGTCCCTATAATTAAAGCAACTGCATGAAAACTAGAAAACTTCTACAGATACTGCATATAAACACATCACAGGTTTGAAGCCAGAAGGAACCACTAAATGATTTCCTGTTAGCTCATGTCATTACATTTCATTAAGTTCTAATGGGTCAAACCCAGTTACTTATTAAAACAAGCTACCTTCTCCAGAGCTGAAATAACTTTTTGCTTTGAAGATAGAGATGGAGAATTTGTTACCTCCACACCTAGTTTGTTACAATAAGGGGAAAAAGCATAGTCTCCCTGTTAAAAGTGTATGCCTTTTTAAATAAACTTCAGATTCAGGCTACTTGTTGCTCAGCATTGCCCTGCTAGGATAGAGAGGCCTTTGGTAGGGCTGTTTTCTGTCTTCAAGAGACACATTAATCAGTCTTCTTAATGCAAGACAAAATGAGCTCTTGCACAACCTTTTCTCTTCCTCTGAATCATCTGTGGTTCTGTGCCTTCACCAATATTTCAACATTCCTTCTGAAAAGAAGGCACTCCTTCCTTACTTAAATAAAGCTACACAACAATAAGGTTTCCCATGCTCCTCATTTTTCTCCTAGTTAGGCAAGAGATATTTTAGTATCTTGGTTCCCAATAAGAACATTTGTCCAGTTCTAACCTTTAATCCTGTACTATAGTCTCTCTATTCTTAGAAGCAGACATTTTGCAAATCTTTCAAATTCTGTGCTCCTACACGCATCACCTGGCATTAGCTGTATAGAAATGATACAAGTCACACATTACTAACTTTAATTAGCAAAAAAGCTAATCAATCTGTGGACTAAATGCTATTTTTTGATTTCTACCCAAAAATTGTAAGAAAAAATGGAGTAATTAAGGTAGTGGAACTTCTCCCAGGAAACCCTTTTGAAAATGCCAGTAATGCTTTGTTGACATTTAAAAGGGTAGTTGTCAGTGGTAGGAAGCACTTGGCTCTTTAAAGCAGCTCTTGGCATGAAGGTCCCCATTTGTTTTGGCAACATTTCACGTGATCACGTGATGTCACACAGAAAGAGCATGTACAATACTTAGCACTTCCTGCACTTGGACAAATATTCAAGCTTCCAAATAAAATGGACTTGCAGAGTAACAATACCGTAACTTCCCTCCCAGCCCCCTCACATAGGAAGTCTTCATAGCCTAGTGACATATTAAGAATCATGTTCAAACTGCACTTTGATTTTGATACACTAGTAGATACATTAGGAATGGTGTCATTTTATTTTGTTCAGTCTTTCAAGTATTAAAGAATATTGGTAAGGAAGACAGGAAATTAAACATTTACATCCTTCTTCCCCCAATACTTCCTCCTAGTCTTACAAACCCAAATGTCAAAGCCTGAGGTCTTTATCCAGATACACTTCATGGCTTTCAAGTGAGGAAGATGTCATTTCACAGGCAATTCTTTAGCTTGGAAGAGTTGAAAATAAACAGGATTCTATAGGTTCAAGAGACCTTTTTGCTAGGTTCCCATCAGCTGAATTTAAGTAGATGGATCCTGCTGAGCGAGTGGTTAAGGCTTTGTTATGTAGCAATTTTCAGAAGCAGCCTTTTAGGCCCTGTGATAACTTTGATATCTTATCTTCAAACCAGTAGTATGTTATTTCACTTACAATCTCACTTTAATTAGCTTGATTTCTCTAAGAAAGTACCAGTCAGCTAGGAGAGAGTGAGACTAAATGATGGATAGCATTAAATAGCCTTCCTTAACTGTCCCTATGGCATCGGCACCCAAGTTGTTCATGAACCAGTTTCTGAACAGCTCAGCATTTGCAGCTCAACTGATCAGTGCAACATCCTTTAAAACAGCCCCTTGCAAGCTGCAGTGTAGTTGAGCACCCAGGCACAGACTGTCAGCCACTCACACTTAAGTCTGTGATCAAATGCCCTCATGAACACATACAGAGTAAAAGCCACAGTTCAGGACCGTAAGGGACAGCAAGCTTGTCACAAATAGGTTAAGACAACTGAAGTGGGTATGGATGTCTTAAGGGAATTTGCCCTCCTGCATTGCTTTATAGCTGATGCTATAAAAACAGTTCTTCCTTCTCCAAATCTTAACAGCACAAAACCATCCATCTTTTCCAGATCTACCTATGAAACACTAAATGAGGATCCGCACAGCCACTTCCACACACAAAAGAAATTGCCTGCTTTCACACACTAAGTTCTTCGCAAAAGGAAAGGAAGTGCTAGCAGCCTGTATGGTGCATACTCCAGAAACCAGGTAAAGAAAGGTAAAGTAGGAAACTGAGGCATTGAAATCCATTTTCCACTACAGATCTGCTCTCAGGCTGTAAGGTGGACAAGATTTGCTGATGCTACAGTAGAACCATGAATACCTGCAATTACAAACTGGGCTGAAGCCATGTTGTAACCCTTTTCATGATTTCACCTGTTTTCTAAAATTGTGATGTTGTGATGTCTGGTATGAAGATAATCACCATATGGCTAGAGAATCATTAAATAGCTACAGTTACAGTTCTCATTAGCAACTGGGCACCTGCTCTGCCACCCTAGTTGGTTAAGAGTTCAGCAGCAACAACTGCTGTAGCAAAGGCTGACCATGATTTCTCTGCACATAACCATGATCTTGTTTAGAGCTACAAAGACAGATAATATGGTAGTTAATGAAGATAGTAGATCCCTTTGATTATGGGCTTCCTCTGTGTGTTAAAAAAACTGGGAGGAAGGGGAAGAGAAAATGAATTTCAGCCTTCCTCCCCATCAAGCATTCAGAACAAATGTAGACATTGCTCATCCTTGCAGATGAGTTCTATAATGGGTCATCTTTTCCCACTGTATTAAATCAGTTAGGTTTGTTCCAATTAGGTTAAAACCAAGAAAACGGGAGCCATTAAAAAATAGTTATGCTGTCCAGGAGTCAAATGTAAGACATTTTAGCACAGACTTTCTATAGGAGAATTTCCATTGACATCCTGAGGTGCTAAGCACCAAAACAGTAATCATATAAACACATATTTTAAAAGCTGCTTCTCACAGAGGAAAGTGTCAGCCAAAATTCAGACCTTGAACTAGATCCTTCTATGATTATTGATTTCATTATAACCATATATATGTGGTTTATAAGATGCCCCAAATGAAGACAAAGGACAGTACACACTGATCCCTACCAGAGATATGAAGATATAGTCATAGACGAACTCCTGATATATCAGCCATCATGTGCTTTTAAAGTTGGTTTTATCAGGTGCCATCTCTCAGCTCAAACAGCAATATAATCTGGTACACTAGGAATGGCTCATGTACACTGTTACGACATTAAGTGCAGATTTCCTCAAACCTTCTGTCAATGGATGCCAGGAAACAAACAAAGCAGGAGCTGTTCTTGCATATGACTATTCAAGTCTAGCAATGTCTCATTCCTAAAATTAGGATGCCAGCTAATAATTAGCTTCAGCAGAGCCGTAGTTCATCCTCTAAGCTGTAGATTTTTGCTTTTAAGTCTTTTAGTTCTCCTTGAATTTTACGTGTTAGTTTGTTTCCTTGGCGGACCTCACGTAGAATTGCAAGATCCTGGTCTGGTCCCAAATTCTGAGCCACCTAAAAACAAAAAGAAAAACAGATTAAGAAAAACAAAGCTGTACAGAATACAATTTAGGGAGTATTATGGTAAGTATATGAGGGAGAGAACTTTAAAAGAGACCCCTTCCAGCCAGCAAGGAGAAGGTGTAAGTTAATAGCACTAGGATAATGCACACCACCAATAGAAAGGTGCTCCAGAACCAAAAATAAAGAACAAAGCTTTCATAACATTATGTTGTTGTATTATATTACTGGCAAGGAAGAAATCTTCATAGAATATAAGCAGGTTGACTCATAGCCTGTTGACTCCTTTCTAGTTCCTGTATTATTTAGAGACCCACAAAAAGGGGCAAGTTAAAGTATTTATCAAGTAACTTGTATCTAGTTCTAAGTACCTCAGGATAAGATGACATTTTATCACCTTTTGCTATTAAAACTAGAGGTGTTCTAACTGCTGAGGCTGACCTGCTGCCCTCTGAGCAGCACAGGATTCAAGAGCAGTTCAAGTACAACGCCTTGACTCAGGCAGTGCTGCATGGCCTGTACTGTGCCGAACAAAGGCTGCTGGATAATCAGAATTCCTGATGGCAAGCTGGCCAGGGCTGACATTTCCTGTCACCCTGCAACTGGATAGCATGCCAGCCCAGTCACTTTCAAGGGCACAGCATTGGAAGCTGCTCTAAAATCCCTCTATTCTCTTCACCCATTATGATATCTTATTGTCAGCATGTAGTTCTTGGTCAAAAATTTTAATATGCAAATCAGGAAATTTAGTCATCTGTAATAATTTTGACCTCAAGTGATGAGAATGATTTAATGATCACTCTGGAGACTTCTTGCAAGTATTTTGTTCCCCTGCCCTCTTGTGGTTAACAGTGTTAAGAAATTGAGAATACAATTAAGAGCACACCCACAGATATAAAACATTCAAGTCTGTAATAAAGGTATATACACACTTCCCCCGCTTTCAAATTACGCTGTTAGTCCTAAAAGAAAAAAGTTTAAAAACCCACAGGCCATAAAAAAATATATATATGTATAAAAAATTTGAAACCTTTAATCAAAATAAATGCATTACTCTGAGTAAACTGAATTGTGCACCGAAAGTACAGGAAGAGAGTGAATCAGTAGCACTGCCAGACTCCTGAAGGAGAGTCTGAGCTATGCCGAGATCATCCTCTCAAGCATATTACAGATAAATGTCTCATCCTAAACTCCAAGCAACATCAAGGCTGTGGCTTCCCTTCCAAGCTGTTCTGATGTTCATCTACACATCTGGGAACTACTACAGAGAATACAGTTTCAACTTCCAGCCATTGCTTCTGAAGCCATTTTTGCAAAGTTACAAATGATATATGAACAAAGTAATAAATAGAATATTCACAATACTTAAGTCAATGATCTACCTCTTACTGGAACAGAACCAAACACTATGGCTCCCACAAAGAATATAAATAATTATTTTCTTTGCAGGATAAATTTCTGATTCAAACTACTGCCTTGCAATTTTGAGACAGTTAAGTAATCTACAGGTATCACATAAGAACTTGAGAGTGGAAACAAAAATACACAGCTAATGTATAGCCAGGACAGCTCCTGGTAAGCTTGATGCCTAACTGATAAACAAAGACAAATCTTTTTTGCTTTATAAAATACAGAGGAGGCAAGTTTTGTCAGATATTGCTATTTAAAGGAGCACTTAGAAAAGGCATTATTTCCTTAACTCTAGGGGAAATGCCACATTAAATACTGAGAATACACCTCTATAGGATAAGCCCATAGTAGTCTGCCTCAGAAATGCTTAGCTGTTACCTTGTAAATCTGCTTCTCTACATCTTTCAGCTTCTGCTGAAGCTGTTTAATGTCATTCTTGAAGCCCTCTACTTCCATACTACGACGTTTCTCCAAGGCCTCACATCGCTGAGTCATCAGTTTCAGGCGCTTCCCCATCTTTTCGGAGCGTTCCTACGGAGATGAAAACTCAGTAGGCCATACAGAGTAAGGGCTGCAAGATCACCACACAGCCAGCAGATGGTTACAGATGAATTACCTTAAAGAGTTCTTTGCCAGCATCTCTCTCCTCCCGGATCCTAGCCACCTCCCCCTCCAGGGAGACACACTGCTCTCTGTACATGTGTGACAGGTGTTTTTCCTGCATTAGCTTGTCTTGCAGTAACTGGGACATAAGAGGAACAGGAAGAATCAACTCAAGATTGTGATTACAAAACTTCCCCTGATCTGGAAAAGCAAGTGTGATAACATTGCCAATAAGACAGGAAAACAGAAGTTAACAACTGGAACTAGAGCTAGGAAGTATGTGAGGACAATATTCTAACATCAGTTCCATTACCAAAACCTTTGAATTAAGTTACCAGTTTTGTATGACTGCTCATCATTAAAAGTAACATTCAACTAATGTTGTAACTCCCCTTTCACATCTGCTTGCCAGCGCTGCATTTCAGACGCATCTGAGTTCAGTGGTAGGTGAAAACGACTCCCTATCACCTGTTTACTTTCCAATTCCTTATTCCCACCTCCCAGCTTCTCACTGGAAGTAGAGTGGAAGAAAAATTCAGACTACTAGAGAAGAGCTGGAAGACACCAATTGAGAGGACTCATTCTCCCCTGACAGCAGCAAGGAAGATCCAGGCACAGCATTCTAGGACCATTAGCTCAGAGCACTTCCAGGAACAGGGAGCCATGTGCAATCAGCAGGTTAAAAACTGCTGGTCCCCCTTATCACGTGACTTACAGAATTAGGGATGTTTTCTGGGCATGAAAGAAACCGACAGTGACATGCTACCATAACTCCTAACTATACGTTTTATCTGAAATTTGAAAGTGATCCTGATTTTGAAGACAGAGAGGCTTTTTATTTAGATTAGTGCCAACAACAATGTAACTTAAGGCAATCCAGTACAGCTTTGAAACTGCTGCTAGTGACTGCCTATTGTGCAAAGGCCAAGGTGCTTGCAATTTTCTAATCAAAAACTGTTTAAGAGCCTCTACCAAAGACAAAGTTACCTTTATTTCTTTGCTGTGGAATTTTGAAGCTCCATCATCTTCTTGAATCATCATCTTCTTTGGCTCTCTCTGCTTCTTTTTTGCTGACTCTGTGCTGAAAACAAGATGATCCAGATCTTTGCGAAGTTTCCTCAACAGACTGTCCTTCTCTGCCATCCATGCTTTCTCATTGGCTCTGGCATCAAACTTGAGCTGGAGAAAGTCACGGGTACTCTCATATAAGAGATTTTGGGTCTTATGGAGCCTGCAAAAAGGGATCCCAGTGGAGTTAACTTCTTTCCTAGTGCCTACCTTAATTTCATCAGTCATCCCTGCACATTGGAAGATGCAGAGGGGAAGACAGGTGATCTAAATGTGAGTTTAACTCTCCTCATCTAATGAAAGAAGTGCTGTTCTTCCAATGTGAAAGAGGGTTTTTAACATGCAGATTATTCCACTCATCTTCCACACACACTACCAGATGGCTGCATAATTTGCTTTTCTGCCTGCTGCAGGAAGCAACACACTGAAAGTCGTAACATTTCTATAGCTCCCTCTCATCTCATGACTACATCATGGTCATTCTCACGCACTCACTTTTCTGTTACAGCTTTTATCTTCTCCCGGTCTCTCCGATGCCGGACCTCAGCTTCCTCCATCTGAATCCGCCTGTCCTCGAGTAGTGCCTCAACCTGCTCCTTGGCTAATCGTGTCTGTTCTTCTATCTGAGCTTGCAGGGCCTTCACCTGAATAACCAAAGAAAGACATTACTGAACAAGACCTCACACCAGCTCTGCTCTGGTCCTTGCAAGTCTCTTTAAATTCCAAGATTCAGATCAAAAACTGTACCTGATAACACCTTTGGCAGTTCTGATTTCTCAATCTTTCGGTTTTGTTTCAATATTAAATATGCAAACAACTAAAACATTTTTTAAAAAATCATGCTATAGGCAAGAGAAGCATACCATGAGCAGCAACAATAGATTGAAGATATTGTTAAGATTTAAATTGCACACATCTAAAAAATCCTGTGGAATGTGCAGAGACGCTTCTGTACCTTTGCTTGAACAAATAACAATAAAAACAACAACCACCACCAATATCTGCTGTACAAGTTTGTCCATTATATTTGCTTTTCAGGATTCATCCTTCTTCATACTTTATATAGAGCTTCTGCCATCTTCCCCAGCTCATGATTCTGCACATTTCGTCTTTCCTTCTGTCATGCTACCTATACCCAAACTTTTACGGAAGTCTAGAAAAGGGAACATTTCATTGTATCAGTGCATCTTATGGGGGCTGCCTAATACTGTCTCAAACACATTGCTTTTGTCAAACTTCCACAAAACACCCAACCCTGCACATCTTCAGTGGGTTTAATGTAAATTCATATCTGCTGTCAAATTACGGGAGATAACATCAATTACACATTCTATACTTAAGGACAACATATTTCAGTTGACATTAGTGGAACATCCGCTTACATAAAGCTTCCAGAATCAGTTCCTAAATTTACATTCACAGCAAAGAAACAGCTAAGTAAACCGACAAAGTGTGAATCCACAGTAAGATGCAGGGATTTATAAAGCTGGTACATCTACATCTTATCTAAACAGACAATACTTTTTATCATAATTTTCTGCAAGCCATCAATTATGTCCATCAGCTAGCAAATGTTTTTACCTGTAGTAGAAGTGTTTCATCATCTCTTTTATATCTCTCAGGACTTTCTGGTTCTTTTGCTTTTGGTTTTGAAGTGTTCTTCTCCATACCTACTGAAGAAATTTAACAAAAGTAGGAAAGGGTTTCCCAGTGTACTTGCAGTACCTTTCCAAGCATGACATACTGTGTGTTCTGGTGGGCCTACAGGAACAGCAAAAAGGTTGCCACTGCTACAGTCACAATGACTTCCAGAAGGGTTAGCTGAAAGAAAAGTATTCTAGAACTGAGGGTGATCACATACCTTTATCCTCTCTATCATATTGCAATATTTAGGCAACCTCCTAATTTTGTTGGCATATATAGAAAGAAAACTTGGCACATTTTCTTAAAATAAATGATGACTAGGCAGATGTCACAGCTGCACAAACATCAAAGCTTGAATGAGTTTTGAGCTTGTTGGCTAATTTCAGTCAATTTGATGAGACAATTATTTCAAAAGAGAAAATTAAGTGTGTAGGCATATGGACCCTACATAGTTTAGTCTACACTAAAGGCAAGCAGAACCTCACAGCTTGGAGTGGCTGTGGCAAAGGTGCCTGGCCAGTTGGTCCCTGCACAGTTCCAGAACAGCCGTGTGATGGTCATACAGCCTCTTCCTTAGCTGAGCACATCGGGGACACGAGAGCCAGCTGAGGTTATTTTAAAAGACGTTGAAGGGAAGCCAAGATTGCTGCATGGATATGTATGGACACATTTAGGGAACTTAGTGGAGATTTACCAAAGCATTCCCAGACAGGAATTACTTTGGCACACAGGAGATAGACACATACAAAAAAAAAAAAAGAGCTGAGCTGCTGTTACTCAGCTTGGCATGGTACCTGTCTTAGAAGCATCTTGTTCCTGGGTCTCTGCTGGCCTTTGTGGAACAGTAACCTACAGAAACAAGACATCTGCACTGAGCATCTGACTTCCCTGCAGGTGCAGTGGTCAAGAACAAATCTTAAAAAGTTAAAACAAGATATCCAAAAGAACAGCATTACCTCACTTCTACCACAAGACAAGGAAGACATTCACAAGTGTAATGCCCATGTTGAAAAGTTTCCTTTATCATGGCTGAGTTTCACCATTACTGTCTCTATTTTTTTCACCAGAACAAGTGGAAAGTAATCCTGCCTTTGATGGCTTCATTAGGATGAAAATCAGCACCCTCAGCAGCAAAAAGAGCATTTTGGGGACAGAGAGAAGAGGAAGGTGAAGATGATGTTATTTCCCCCTTTTATACTCCTTCTTGTCTCAGCAAGACAGAGAAACATGAAGAAGCTTCATTTATCGGCACATTCATTCAAGATACTGAACAAGCCGGAGATGAAAGCTAAGTGATAAAAATACTCAACTGTTGAACTGAAACCCACCTAAAAAAAAGGAGGCCATGAAAGAGCAGGTTATAACCCCAATGCTTATCTTAAGGTTGATATTACATAATAGGCCTAATTTTAGAGCTACCCTAAATCAGGAATTTTAAAGCTTCTGCAAGATTTTTGAGGTGCTTGAGCAGTGCAGAGCAACCATGAACAATGCAGCATATTTCAGCCTTTTTCTGCACCTTATTCCAAAATAAATCCTATATTCCCACCGTAGTCTCTGTATATCTGAATGACTCATGACTTCCTTGAGTAGGTTCAACTACATTGCACATCACATGCACTGCCATTTAAACAATTCAGCATCATTTCTGAAACATGCAACACAATTTTGCCTACAGGGGATGGTTCTTCAGCAGCCGTCTTCCCAGAAAACTGCTGCAGCAAGCTTGACACGTTCTTCTTTACTGAAGCTCTAAGAGACAGGCATTCTGAGATAGCTGATCTTCAAACACTGTGCCTGGTCATTTTCTGCACTTTTTTTCCCTTTTTGTGGTGTTCTTGTCATCTTCTTGACAACCATTTGCCAGATGATTTCAGACTTCTATCTGACATTTTAGAGGCTGACCTGGAGATATGTTTTGAAGGTAGAAGGAGGCTGATGCTGAGAGGACCTACTTTCAGTGTGCTTGTTCCTACTTACCTTTCAGCATTTACACTAAAACCTGATGTTGCTACAGATCCCTCCTGCTTTGGGCTCATTTAGCAACCTTTGACTTGTGGGACAGATCTGGTCTGTGGTCAGACTCTGGGATACAGATACTCATGTTACAATCCAAAGGGGAGATCTACAGAAAAATGGAACTTGCCTTATGTGGAGGCTCCTTATGAAAATATGTAACTTCTCCATCATCTGTTCCCAGTAAAGCCAGGAGTTGTTGGATTTTTCTTCTGTCCTCCAGTTCCCTGGAATTCAAAGGAAGCGGTCAGCACATTTGTCTTTAATACATCACAACATTGTGACACACTGTCCTTTTAGTTTACTTGTTGATGCTCGCAAGTTTTGCAACCTGTTGCAGTTCCTGAGAATATTGCTTTATAAACAAGCTCCCAAAGACATTCCTGACGTTGCCACTGCAAGAACACCACCAGTTCTGCTGGGATTGGAGAGCATTTCTCTTTTCAAGTATGACAATACTGTGTAGGCTGACACAATAGCACATGCTGGAGAGAATTTGCATTAAGAGTATGAACTACCTAAAATCCTTCCAGACTGTAAGTGTTCATTGTTTTTAAAGCAAACTACATTAAGGGCTGTATCACACTTTTTATCACACTCCTGAGAAGTGCCAAAACACACCAACACATTTTGACTTAAGTTCTTAAATCTTTAACAGAAAACTTCATGCTGGAGCAGGGAAAGAGAGTGAGGAGGAAGAAGTAGCAGAGACAGTATCTAATGAATTGACCTCAACCCCCATTCCCTGTCCCCCTGTGCCCCTCAGGAGGAGGAGGAGGAAGTAGAAAATTCATGAGTGAAGTTGAGCTGGGAGAAGAGAGGTGTGGGGGGACGGATTTTAAGATCTAGTTTTATTTCTCACTATCCTACTCTGATTTCATAGAATGATTTGGGTTGGAAGGGACCTTAGAGATCATCTAGCTTCAAACCCCTTCCCACAGGCAGGGAACCTTCCACTAGACCAGGTTTCTCAGAAACCCACCCAACCTGGCCTTAAACACTTCCAGGGATGGCACATCCACAGCTTTTTTGGGCAACCTGTTCCAGTGCCTCACCATCCTCATAGTGAAGAACTTCCTGCCAAAAACTAATCTAAACCTGCCCTCTTTCAGTTAAAGCCATCCCCCTCGTCCTGTCACTACATGCTCCTGTAGTAGTCCCTCTCCAGCTCTTGTAGGCCCTGTAAGTGCCAGAAGGCTGCTATAAGGGCTGCCTGGAGCTTCTTCTTGTCAAGGATGAACAGCCTCTACTCTGTCAGCCTGCCTTTGTAAGAGGGGCTCCAGCCCTCTGGTCATTTAATTGTTAATAATTTCCCCCAGTCAAGTCTGTTTTGCCCACGGTAACTGGTCAATGATCTCTCTGTCCTTATCTTGACCTTATCTTTCCTTCCATTTTCTCTCCCCTATCCAGCAGAGGAGGTGACTGATAAAGAGTCTTGGTGGGCACCTGACATCCAGCCAAGGTCAGCCCACCAGAGTCGGTTTCACTCAGGATTTCACATTCAAGATGGTAATGCACAAATCAAATCTGAACCAATGTTCAACATCTGCTCTTTCTTCCACTACCAGAATAGGAGGAATAATAAGTGGAAACATATTTAGCAGCCCAACAGATTGCACTGCACCTCTGAGACTGGTATAATTTTGTAGGAACCTGCCCTAGGAAGCGTGGAATAATCGCTGCACTGAAGACTCCAGATCTGGCCGAGAACCCAGTGCACGAATTGCTGCTGCCAGTGACTGGGCCCCCATGCAAGACAGCCCACCTGAGCTTCAGGCGGTCATTCTCCGAGTACAGACGAAGCACTTGCTCCTTCTCCTGGAAGAGGTACACTTGCATATCACTCAGAGCCTTCTGCAGCTCCGCAATCTCCTCTTCCAAGTGACGGACTTCCCACTGCAACTGGTGCTAAGTGGAGAGAATGAGGTAATTGAAATGAAACAGAGCGTTGGACAACACTTACAAGCTTCAAACTGCTTGTGCTCCGAGTCTGTAACTGGCATAGGACAGCTAGCCCAAGAATTATTCTCCTATAATATTTGACCAGATGAGGGCAGTATTGGAAAAAATGCTGTAAAATGTTTCAGCTGGGAGTTCAGAGCCCTGAGAATCACTGTCACTACTCAACAGTGAAATAAGGTCTCAGCTTGGGTCTCACATCTCCAGTGGCTGCACTTCCACACTGGTGGTCAGAGCAGCTACGGGGAGTCTGACACCAACAAAAACCTAGCAAAGCCTCTGTAATAGCATTTACTTTTGAAACAAATCACTTAAGAATAAAGATTAAAATATCTGTATGGTTTAGCAGCTAGCTGCTATGTTTCAGCTTTTCCACCTGGTGTGGAAAGCTAACCAACCTTTCAGAAAACCATTCCTGTATGAAGAAAAGCATTATTTCACAACCTGCCCCCCCTTTTTCCCATATGACAATTAGACGTACAGTACCTATTTCCCCAAGGACTTTCAGGCTGCTTCAGGCATGGCTAGCACTTGAGGAAGCACCTCAATCACCTCAGAAGGGACTGTTCTATTCCCAAAGGACCATCCACAATTACAAAGATGACTGCTAGGCAGATACATGCTATAGCCCTTATCAGAGCACTGTGTATCTTACAGATAGTCTGTAAGATTTCTTCCTCTTGAAAGGCAAATTTTTAGGTTTCTGCTTACTTATGGCCAAGCTTATGAATTCCACTGCAGTAAATATGAATTATAGCCATAAGTCAAGGCCTATTGAAGTTGGACAAAAGAGCACTCCTTCACTACAATAAGAAAGGGAAAGAAGCTGGACAATATGGAAAATGAGCATCTAAACTCAGGCCTTAACATAAAAAAAGAAGCAAAATTCCCACTGTGCCGATATAACCAAGCCACAGAAGAATATCCTACAGGCATGTTTCTCTTTGATTTGACAGAGGACAGACAGCTAGATTTTAAAATCAACCCCCAAAATCTACTTATTTCTTCCTAGCTCTACCACGTTACTGGTAAATCCTAAGGCTTCTTTGGTGAGTTTTCAATTGAATAAAAATACTAGGTTTGTGAGTGTAGTCCATCATTGTTCAAAAACTCATTTCCTAACCTGCTCATCGTATGTTTGTTTGTATTTCTCCAGCCTTTTTACCAGCTCCTCATGTTCCTCATCAAAGTCAGCAATCTTCTTGCGGTAATATTCCAGCAGCTCATGGGAGGGATTGAGGTGGGCCAGGCGCTCACTGATTGATGGGAGAGAAGTCAATTCATCCTGACTCAGAGCCTGGGACTCAGCAGATCTGGATGAGGCATGGGGGGTTAGCAGCCTGGACAGAAACATGATGACATGTACGCTTCAGACAAGAAAATGAAAACACTTTCTAAAGTACCTAAAAAGATTTTAAACTTTTACACAGTTTCAGTTTAAAACACAGATTAGCTTGACTGTTCTCTGGGTATTAACAGAACAACATGGCATTCAGGAGAACCAAGAACTTTGGTAAAGAACAGCTTGCAGGTGTATTGTACTGTGCAGGAGGGCCCAGCTGATGGAAAAGATAAATGTTAGGGAAGCAAAGCCTCAAATGTTATTTGGGGAGGATGACTGTGAAAAGAGGAGAAAAAGAATAGAAGGACAGAATTCAGGGGATAAAAAGTCCATTACTGTTCAATTAGAAGCAGCATGAAATAGATTTTAAATTAGAATAGATTAGAATTCTAGATTAGATTCTAGATTAGATTAGAATCTATTAGAATAGATTTAAATTAGAAGCACTGTGAAATAAACAGGAAAACATCATATGTGACAGTCACTATCTGATACCCAGAGAGAAGAACACTTTCTAAAGACAGACCATCAAATAAAGATAGTAATTCAGGCTAGCAGATGCACCAGCCATTATAATTTAAGGTGTAGGTCTAGGAATCTATGTGCTTTCCTCTCTGGTGTGCTTAATGTTCTTATCCACATAGACTGTCCACCCTCGACACTGAAATAGAAGCTGCCAAGTTCTTGAATCTTATGTTGAAGTGCTACGTGGAAAGCAAGTCAATGTTGTGCAAATCAAATCAAGAATATGTATAATTACATACTGTATTTTTCCTCAAAACAATGTTTAGTACATTCAAACATTTAATCTGCTCAAACAAGCACCAGATTTGCAAATAGAGCTGCAGAGTTAAAAAAAAAAAACTTAGAAAATGTTGTTTTCATTATTTATATTGATATGACAACCTTTTTTTGTAAACGATATGATGAATAACAGAAGCTAAAAAGCCTCTTGACTAGAGAGCTGCTTAGTGAAAACACGGTTCAGAATCTGGTCCTGGAGAATCAGGAATTCTGAGAATAAAGTGATTTGGCAGGTGACACTGGGGCAGTGGTGACCTTTATGGAGCCACTCACCAAAGCTGCTTGGATCAGAACCCCAGTGCACATCCATGAAAACTCTGGGCACTGCAGGAAAGCACTCAATACGCAAAAGTTTAAGTATTTCATGCAGGAAACTGCTGCAGGACCAGAAACGCCTTCAACAATACACTTCGAGAAATAACACTAGAAGGAAAGAGATAACCCAGGCACAAGGCAAGCGCTTTACTGCTGAAGTGGAGAGCAGCAGAGACAGAAAGATAGAAGAACAAGGAAGCAGAGCGGGCACAGGAGCCGACCAAAAGGTGCCCCACGGTAAACCAGTCCACCAGGCAGCAAGGAAAGGGCTCCGGGAGCCGCGGTGTCCCGGCAAGAGCAGCCCCCACACTCACTACCTTGCGCAGCGCAGGGTCCCCGCAGCGCGGTCTGCCGCGCTCATCGCGCCCCTGCGGAGCGCCGGAATCTCCGTGGGCGCGGGAGAGCGGCTTCGGGCACCCCGGGAGGCTGGTGGAGAGGGGTGCCCGGCGGGAGCCCCGCTGGAAAAGCCCCGGGATAGAGGTCCCGGGATGGGGGTCCCGCCGCCGCCGCCTCACGGCTCCAACGGCCAAACAACCGCCGTGCCGGGCCCGCTGCGGCTTAAACGGCGCGACGCCCCGCCCTCGCCACATCCTCCAATCACAGACAGGCTTTCATGCGCCCGACTGCCTGCGCCAATCAGCGCTCGCGACACGGGCGGCAGCGGCCCCGCGCCCGCGTCTCTGGGAGTTGTAGTTCCGGGGCTGCGGAGGGGCCGTGGCGCGTGCGCAGTCATGGCCGGGGCCCAGGGAGGCTGGGGGGGTGGGG